>JANBPT010000309.1:0-45670 GCA_027575765.1 Tieghemiomyces parasiticus | reverse complement strand
TGGCCGAAGCCGAGGCCCCGCTGGTCCGTCATGCCGTCGACCATATCCTGGCCTTTTTCACGCTGAACCTATCGTCGTTGGTGATACCAAGTTATTACGATCGGGTAAGACGGAATAGAAGTGAAGTAGGCAGTACCTTTAACCGAGGACAGTGTTGCTTAGTAACGAACGAAAATTTAAGACGGAAGGCGACAGATTCTAACCTCAACTTCTCTAACACACGGGTTTTCCTCCCAAACTTTGCTATGGTGCCTTATCGTTTCAGGCCATGAAACGCGTCAATGAGTTCATCGCCGATGAAAATGAACGGCTGTTCATCCCCCACGGTTTCCGAGTCACCGACCCGCACGAGACGGCCTTTCTCTATCTCGAATTCGTGCCCCTTGCGCCCACCTCGTAATGTCATACCCATTCTCGGTGACCGCCAAACCTCCTGTACTGTAACCCTACCGCATTCCTCCACCACTTCTCTTCCTCGCTCCTCGATTACTATTGTTGATGAATAGTCATCCGTCCTCTTTTTATTATCATTCTTATTACAAAAAGGTTTTCTACTAGTCAATCTGCAGAGCCCGCCAGGATGAGGGACGCACCATTTATTATTACAGAGTAGGCCAATACGAAACCCACTATGATTAGTAGTCGGTGGCTACCGGTCTCGATGTGGCCGGTAGCTTGGCTTATCAAAGTCTTCCCGGCGTGAATGACTCCGATAACGGCCGTCGTCTTCATCGTCCCGTCGGCGGTGCGAATGGGACCGACGGTCGTAGTCGGGTTCTCGGTGGCGGTTCGACGAAGAGGCGGCTCCGTGCCAAAGGCTATCCTGCCGCGTAGTATCCGCATGGGCCAGGGATTTCCACTTGGACTGGCTAGCTCGGCCGTAATTCTTGACGCGCATGAATTCTGGGAGGTCCTCCCGAGCACTGGTGATGGTCCCATCATTGCGGGCCTCGCTGGTGGCAGCGGCTACCTGGCGCAGCAGCTCGCCGTGCTCTTCGGTGTAGAAGGCGCCCTGGGAACGCACATTTTGACCCGTCCGACGGCGCTCTTCCTTTAGCTTACGTTGCTCGCGGTGGTACCCTTCGTCCTCTCGCTCACGTTCGGCGTCGGTCAGGTTGCGGCGTCGCTCAACCTCGCGCAGTTCCTTGTCGCGGGCCTCCCGCTCCTCAATGGTCCGTTGCAACCGGGCTTCCTCGCGCTCCCGCCACTCAGCCAGTTCCCCCTCAGGGTCAAGACCGTCCGTATCGTCCGCTTCGGCGAGCTGTTCGGCTTCGGTTGCGGTGGTGGCGGCGGCGGCCACCTCCAAGTGCTCAGCTTTGATGCGGTCCTCAACCAGTTGGCGCGCCACTTTTTGGCGCTCCGCTCGCTCGGATTCCGCGACGAACGAAGAGTTGTAGTTCGGGTCAGCTTCGACTGGATCGGCTCGTATCCGCTCGGCTTTGGACTTGAATACGGGTTTATGGAGGAGGGCTGGGGCTACCCCGTCGTCGTCACTGTTTGATTCGGATTCGGATCCAGAGGTGGTCACGTCCGGGGCGGTCTTGTTGGTCGCACCCGCAGTGATCGTGGTGATACCCATGGCCTCCTCGTCGTCATCTTCTTCGCCGTACGACCAGGAACCAGTGGGCGAACCTCCCTCGCCGGGAAGTGGTCGCAGTTTCTCTGCCCAACCACCCGTGTCGGTCGGGATGTGCAGCTTACCGGTGAACGGAGTTGCGACCTCGGGGTGGCGAGATGGTGCGGCTGGGATCGGCAAAGTTGCCTCGGCGAGGGGCTCCTCGTCCGATTCGGACTCCGACCCGCGCGCCCATTCTGCCTCTGCCGGGTCCTTTGCCTCCTCAGCTTCGGAAGCAGAGGAATCGGATTCGTGAAGCCGGGCTCCCTCGGGGATCTTGCCAGGCCAGTAGCGTTTGACCTTGGGTTTGGGCTTTGTCGTCGGGGCGGGTGGTGGGGCGGACATGCTTTACCGAGAAACAGAATATATGACAGAGGGAAGGGGGGATGAGCAAGACGGGCAGCTGTACATTGGAAGGGCTTAACAAGGAATAAAACACTGGACTGCAAATGGTACGTGGCATGGATACAATCGAAACATGCGGGCTCAATCATTGGCGAAATGGGAGGCCTGCGCATGCTGATTCGGCATCGCGTACAGTTGCCTCACCATCCACGACTCTCTCGCTTGTCAAAAAAAACAACTCTATAACGCGTTTAGTTATCCACGCGTCCCATTGTCGGCTTTAGTTACGCTTTTGAAAATATGGCCGCTGGATCATCCACTCAGGTCCCCAACCGTCTCTCAGTAGCATAGGTTGCGGCCTACTAAAGTCAGATAGAGCTGGCTGTAGAGTGAGACGCCGGCCAACGGATTCACCCTTCAGGCTCGTTTCGATAATTCTTAAAAGCAATGCAGGTCTGACTTTATCTAACAGAGGGATCGAAACGCCTCCCTCCCGGCCGCCATCCAATTGCCTATAATAGAACACCGGTTGGTATTGTACCATCTACTATATGGTTAATACCATCAGGGCCATCTTGAACCGGGGTCCACCCATGCTGGTGCTAATCACCATGGCTCTAAACTACGTTAGACATGATCCGACATCACCGGTTCAACCGGTCAATCATCGTAAGGGAAAGGGGCCTTAGGGGTGTTGGTGGTACACTGCCGGATGAGGTAAGCGACATGACGACCCTGACCCTAGTTTATCATTCGGTTAACTGGACGCGTGTATCGCAGTCGCGCGGGCGAAGGTCGTTTACTGATTATGCCCTTGCTTTATTGATATAGGAATGCCGGCCCGTCAGGCTTTCGGACGGCGCGCAGGTCACCGTACGACAATGCGTCATGCCAGTTGGCAGCCGGTTAGAACATTTCCTAAAAACCGGCGATGGTATCACTCTAAACGTATTATCTGCGGTTACCCTCGTGGCACAGGGCGCGGAGGGGCTTCACATCACTTCGTGCCGACCCATCTACCCACGCCGCAGTTGGTGGAATATGTCTAAACTTGACCTGCCAGTTTCCCCATTCGGCCCTATGTCTCGGATACTGGTAGTCCGTCGTTCAGGCTACTACTGGTACGTGTAAATAAGACGGCAGTCGCAACCAAGCCCCACCACTACCAAACTGCCACAGAGAAAAAGCTAAAATTTACACGGCCCGGTCCAGGCTGTGGGAAGCGAGTGCGACCTAACTATGGTTATACAGGCGTGCTCTACACAGGAAGTGACTAGTGACAAGGGTATGCTATCGCCGAGTCTACCTGTACTCATGGCCACCGGCAATATCGCATGCACACTCCTACAAGCTCCGACACGATTGACCTGTGATCTTAATCGCGATGACTGTCAAGTAAAAGGAGCTAGTGATTTTCCTTCTCTGCCGCCCAAACGAAAGTAGAAGCGGTAAAAAGATCCTACACCCTCTTCTATTCTGTGATATCTCCGTATCCTGCGCTGAATACGTCAGTAGCTTTCGGTACTTAGGGTGAGACGAACGATCTTCTGGATATAATTCACCCACAGACGCAGCATGCCTATCTGGCAATCGTCATTGGTTACCTTCGGGAAACACCCCAGTTTTCACCCTGAAAAGGGGGGCAGAGGGGTTACACTCCACGCCTCTGCTGCTCGGAATGTCAGGCTTGTAAAGGGAAAGCAACGCAGCGTTAGTGTGGGACGATGGCGGGAGATTCGAGCCTGGATGTCAAAAAGAATAGCCCAGGCGGTACACTCTCTATAGCGCAGGCCTGAGTGACTGACAAACCGCTATCCCCATCTTTTTTTAAAAAAAAATATACGCTAAACCTAGTGGTCAGAGGGGGGGGAGGGGATAATGGGACCCCAGGAGGGGAAGGACTTGTGTGTGGAACGACCTCGTCCGGGTGGGGTAACTGAGTGGGTCACTTTAGGTAGTCTTAGCGTCGGTATCCGACTTGGTTTATTAAAATCTTCTCCATGTCATCATTTACCTAGAGCGGAATAGACAAGGCGCTCATACGTACGTCGTTAGGGCTATACCCCGAATTTAAATCACACAGTACTACTGCATAAATAGAAAACGTTGTTGACCACGGGATCCATGGAGGTTGTGAGCAGAGTGAGAAGGTTCACCCAACTGCCCATTGCGTGTAATTAGTTGACCTCGGCTCCAACCCCCCCCCCACTGGCCTGTAGCATTAATGTGGAATAGCCAGACGGCGCACCAACCAAACGAGTTGTCAAACAGTATAATTATGAGGCAATAGGTGGCTGATCCGGAGCTATATCTGTCCAAACCTGGTAGTAGATTAGCAGGATTGGCAGCTCGGATATAAGTTAAAATATTCCTGAGGAGTAATCTGCTCACTCTTCACTGCGTAAGCTAGAACGACAGGTAGAGCACGCGACAGGTTCCGTTTTTTTGAAATTATTTTAGCAACTTGTACATAGCTTCTCAACTGGTATACCGCTCAATAATCCATACAGTATTGTCCCTTCGCAATACTGTAACAGCGCCCTTGCGTATCCCCGCCTTTCTAATACCTGGGTTCTACTTCTGAAAAAGTGGAGCAACGGTAGTATAGGGTGCTGACGGTAGAAGCCGGAAGTTGGTAGGAGGACGGGTAATCTCTCCGCTTGGCACGCGCAGCAGAACATAATCAATTTTCGGACCTTCTATTTACATTCCTGGGTCCAGGGGACTAATAAACCTCATAAATCTGTCTATGTATACTGCTGGTTCAGCACAAGCGAGTTGAACAGAGGCAAACTGTGTTTATTTTACCCGCCCCTGACCATCAGCCCTCGGTCAGGCCGCCCTACTATACATAATATTTGGGGCCCTACAGCAGGGCCAATAGGACTCCCGTCCATTTACATCGCCAAAGCCACTCTTTTATTCTTTGCCCAACAATACTGGTCTGCCCTGGCCCCTTTACTTGGCAATGTGTTTACATCTCCATTCACCGGACGGTTCACTGGAACGCGTTCCTGTGTCCGCTTATTGGTAGGGTACTCATTGCTAAAGCCATCGTATCGTGCACTCGCAGGGTCCTAAGCAGCCCTTCCCCTGGGTTAGTAAATACAACACTGGGCAGTTGTTTGTCTTACAACGTATGGGCCGTTTGGTCCGCCCCTTTCGCGACCCTGAAGCCACTCAGGTTGACTGTCGGAGGCCCTGTACAGGGTAACAAGCCCACTGGTTCGCCCGCCCGTCCACCGAATAGCAGTGAACGGGCCCCTATATTTACGTTCTCATCCTTCCCGTTTGGCCATTCTGTACGACGCTGGCCCGGCCCTATCGGCCGCCTCAATTCTGCTCCCTCTTTCTACTACGCTTCCATTCCTACACTGTGAGAGGGCTCGCACTACCCTTCTATTCGCCCCGTCCACCGCCTTCTGTCGGTCCTGCGGGAGAACGGGGGATTGCGCCACGGTAGTACCTGTTACTTAGTCACTGCACTAATCCCTGCCCCTGCCCGCCGCCCTCCCCATGCCTAACCGAGTGTGTATACGCATCGTCTTTTTCGCATGTTTATCTACCATGACTTACCTAAGGGGCTAGCCTGCCTGCCGGCGCGATCGGTATATAATGGTCACTGCCCGCTGCGCTCCTGAACACATTTACCCAACCAATCTCCACCATCACCCCCCACTACAAGGCCTGTCCACAACGTAACCGTCACATTTCTCCACCTTACTCTGCCAACAACGTGCAGCCCCCACCCGTCCTTCCTGCTTTCCACCCCGAGCCTACTCTTTGTTCGATTGTAGCGTGACCATCCTTTGTTAAGCCCAACTCTCTTTCCTTTCGCCCTTACGCGCCCCCACGTAAGCGCCGCCGCCCGCCTCCTAGCAACCAGCAACCTTGCACTGCCTATCCCCTCCATTCCAGCAACCGCTACGACCATTCGTTACGCATACCCGCCTCCTAACGCGACACACATGCCGCCTCCTATTCCTACCGACTATTATTGACCACTGGCCTTCGCACTTCGCTCTACTCTAATTCTGTGTCTTCCCCCCCCCCGTCCTCTCCCGTTCGTCTTGACCTCATCGTCGTGGAGCCTGCTATACTGCTTTGCATCGCTCCTTGCCCGCCGTCCCCTATATTTTTTCCCACCTGGACCGCCCTACTATTTTTAGTGACTGCCTAGAATTAAAGGCTCGTCCAACGTCCCTTTATTCCCCTCGCTCTCACCGGTCCACCAACGGTCTTTGTTATTCGCTGGGCCACCGGGTATATATTACCGGTCCCTCGCCTCCTGCCCACTGTCCCCCTCCCGTTCTCCTCCAGCCCTTATGATTATCACCTCTCCTCCTTCTTGACTGTCCATAGTATACCCATCGCTTCTTTTGCTTCATCGCGACGCAGTGTCTTGTTCATATCCGCACATCCTTCCGGTCGACCGGGACTATCCGTCACTCTTCGAATTTTTCTCTCTCCTCGCTCCAAGATTATCAAACCTCTGAAACCCCTTGCTGGAGTCCGGCTTATTTAACACTGCTGGCTCGACCCTTCTCGCCTCGTTATAAGGGTCTCGTTTAGTCTTTTCCAACACGCCTAATTGTATTTAAAGGGCAGCATCGTCGCGTGCCCTACATACTTCGGCTACTCCCACGTCACCAATACCGTGGACCCTGCCGCATTTCCATTGTCGGGGAGATTTTCACTTTGCCTCGCATCTACTGCATTGATATTTGCCTTTCAGTCTTGTCCAGCCCATTATTTAGCCAGTCTTTTCCTCTCATATCGCCCACCATGTCCAACAACGACTGGCTCCCCATCACGGTTTGCGACGCTGCCTCACGCCTCGAGTACAGCTACAGCCTTCAGTGCCTTGGAAGTTGCGTCATCCGGTGCAATGTCTGCGCCCGGCTTCTCCTACTCACCCCGCAGTCGTCCCGGAATATCTATTGCGCCGTCTGCGACGAACCCCTCGACATTTCCCTTGAGGCCATGATGATGACCCCCGGTGTCATCGTCAAAGCGTTCAACGTGGAGAAGCCCTTCGACATTGAAAACTTTTTGCGAGTGGAAAGCGTGGCCAACCACCTTCGGCCGTCTAGTGTTGTACGCATGGGGTATCTCCTGGTCGAGAAGGTCGCCCTGCAGCACCCTTCGTCCGCGCCGAACCGGTCCAACTCCACACCCAAGAGCATCAAGGTCCTGTCGGCCCTTCTCAAGCGGTCAGCTCCGCGGTCCAAGACCTTGTGCCAGATGGGCTGGACGCAGGTCTTGGCTGTCCAGAACGGCTCCGTGCTGCGTTTCTACACCACCAGGCCCCAGCGTACCGACGCTGGCCTGCGCCACCTGCTCCTCGAAACGGTCGACCTTACCCGCACCGAGATTGGGCGCGTAGCCGCCCACAGCCCCGGTGGTGCGGGTGGGCTTATATACAGCGCTCCGCGTCCCGCCCGCCTTTCCCTGCGGACAGCTGACGCCCGCTTCACCCTCAATGTCGGTACCGACCTGCTCACCGCATGGTGGCAGACGTGCTTGGAACGGTCGGTCCAGGTTACTCGCGACCGCGCTGCAGCCATCCGGTCCCGTGGTCCTGAAACCCCAACCCTCAATTTGGACGCCACCCGTGAGGAGGACCTCCAAGCCGCTGACGCTGCCCTCGACTCACCCACCCGAAAGGCTATTCCCACCCCCATCATCGCCGCCCCGCAGGTGGCCACAATGGCCGACGACCCCCCTGCCCCGCCACTCCGCACTTTGTCTACCGCTTTTCAACGTGACATGACTCCGGCTGCCGCTACGGCTTCAGGTGCCTTCACCGACCCCGGCCCGAGCACCTCCTTGCTGACCGTGTCCTACCGGAGCCGGTCTACTCTGTCACTAGCCAACCCGGACCCATTGGTGTCGCCCACCATCTCCTCACCCACCACGGCTGCCTTCACCCAGGTACCGCGTCTGCGCAAGGCCCGGTCATACTACCTGGAACAGGCTCGTGCCGAATGCCTCCAGTCCCTGGCCGCCTCGGGTCTCCCGGCAGCACCCAAGAAGTATTCGCCCGCCCTCAGCTCAGGGTCCTCTACCACGGCCTGCTCCCACGGTTCAGGCAATCCCCCCGCCGACCGCGAGGACGACGACGACTCCATCCTGTCCCTTGACTATTACCCGACCAGTCCGCGTCGGGCTGCGACAGACGGACCTGCCACGCCTCGCGGTGATGACGAGTCCGACGTTATCCATCAAACCAAGTCCCTGGTGCGTATCCGGTCCAGCGGCTACACTGTCATCCCCCCGACCCAGGCTGCCGCTCCTGCTTCCCCGCCGTCCCTCTCGCGCAGCCGTTCCTACGCCCAGGTTAACTCGAAGCGCATGTCCCGCTACTACCCTGACTCGCCCTTCCTTGATTTGGCCAACGCCTATGAAGCCGCCCACGGTCTGGCTGCGGTGTGTGGTAAGCGGATCCAGGATGAAGATGACGATAGCGAAGCAGAGGTGAGTGAGCCTAAGAAAGCCCGCGACAGCTTTGCCGAGTTTTCTGCCCGTGTCCAGCCGTCCCACCCAGCGGACGGTCCCCGCACGGCCCCTGTCCCTCCGCCCAAGCCCCGGCGGTCGCTCATCCAGGCAGTCACCACGGGCCAGGAGTACCGCCCGCGGAACAAGGCCACTCCGACGCTGCCCGACCTCTCAACCACGGTTCCGCTCAGCGCGCTACGAAACCGCAGGATTATGGCGCCCACGGACACCCCGGTCCGCCGGCCTGCACCTCTGCCCATGAACACCAGCCGGACCGTCCCGACCAAGCACCTACGTACTAGTATCTATGCTCAGGGTCCCCGTACGGGTCCCGCATACGCCGCCGACTCGTCGGCCGTGTTGACCAATGCCAAGGCCAAGATGGCGGGATCCCGCCTACTCGGGTCCTCGCCCAATTCAGTCGCCCACACCCTGGTCCCCACTCCAGCGCCCAGCGATACTGAGACCGAAGCAGAGTACAGTGCGTCCACGGTGTCTGGGTTCGCGTCAGCCCTGCCTATGCCCGTGCCCAACCAGCGGCGTGCCTTGCTTTCCCCGTCGACAGCTGCCTCTGCTTCGTCGTCATCGCCTTCCTCGCTTGAGACGCTGACACGGTCCACCATCAACGCCAGCTCGCCACCCAGTCAGCTGATGGCCTCGCCGATGTCGACCACCTCCACGGCCGTCAACAGTCCCGTGCTGGACCCATTGGTCCAATTGTCGCGCCTCAACAAGGCGGCCCAGACCATCTTGCGCAACCACGCCATTACGCACCCGGCTGCCACCCCTACCCTGTCGACCACCGTCGTCAGCCTAGCCACCGTAGTGACTTCGGATCTCGGTTCGTCGTCGTCATCGTCATCGGATGACTACCTCTCCTCCCTCCAGAACCCCACCGCCCAATCCGGTGGTACTGCTTCCCAAACCCACACCCAGGCTACCGTCGAGGCCTATGCCCTGGCCGCCCACAAGGGCCACCTGCTAACCCGCGCGACCAGCCTCTCGTGCAACTCCCAGTCCTCCACTGATACTGAAGGTCTTGGTGATGAGGACGATGAGGAAGAGGATGAGGAAGCCAACCTGTTCAAAGATGCCCGGTTCAACCCTTACGTCCGCACTCAGCTCAAGATGGCCCGCCCTGCCTCCAGCGTTGCTAAGCCCTTGCCGCCCACTCCGGCCAACAATGCAGTCTACCGCTCCACCAACCCGTTCTACCAACTTATGGCTGGCCGTACCCTGTCGAACGTGGTGTAAATACCTTGTTTATAGCTTATTTCATGACCAGCATACTCTTTTCGCACCCTGTTTATTGCTATATCTTTTTTCGGGGCCTCATTTGCGGATATTACCAACTAATTGCCGGCAGGTCCCATCACCCGCCAATATTTCACTGCTTGACAACGCACTAGTTAGCCTGTTAATTTGCACTTCAGTATCGTAAATATTTTTTTTCGCTCTACTTTCTTGGAGTACTTCACTCAGCCTCACTCACTCTGTACTATATACTCATGACCCGCCCTCATGGCGAGGAATATAATGCCATTTTCTATGTTATAAAACCTTGACCACGCCATCTAAAATAAAGTAAAAATAAAATGAGCTACTTGGCGGTAAAAGCAAAGTTCTTGAGCTGAATATGGCCACGAGTGTTCGTCGCAGAATACTAGTTGTACACAGTTAAGGACGGGAAAAAACAGTAATACGGAAGGGGAGGTCCTCTTCTCTTAATAATCAATGACGACGCTACATGGAACAATGGTCATCAACCCTGTTAAAGGCACCCACTCTAACCCTAAAAAATGGTGCACTTATCACGTCGCTGGTCCTTGGAGTGCGCCACCATTTTCTCCAGAATCTTGGGTCGAGTAGACGATGCAGTAGTTGACGTGTGAGTGGCCGAGGGGGACGTCGCCAAATCAGGCCTAGAGGGAGACGGTTGCTCCCGTTCGGCAGTACCGGCTGTCTTGATGGCAGTGGCGGCAGGGGAGGTTGGGACCGGGGGTGAGGCCGCCATCGGAGAGATGGGTGCCGGCGGGAAATTTGGAACGGGCGGTGAAATGGGCCGTTGGTCTTTCCGCGGGGGACGAGCTGTGGACCGCTGGCGGGCACGCTCGTGGTCAAGGCGGTCTTGCTCCTGGATGAGCAGAGCCAAGGCGTAGTCATCATTGATTTGTTCGAGTGGGCTACTTGCTGCAGCGGTGGTGATGACAGAGCCGGCCGCACCCAGAGAGGGACTGCCCGCGTCCCCCATCACGGAGTTGGGCGACGTGACCGGCGAATTGAGTGAGGTTGGAGCAGCCGCACTAGCGGTCGGCAGCGGCGACGGTGACGATGGCGATGACTTGGTCGGATTGGGAACCTTGAACATGTCGTTATAAAAACACGAACCGTCCTGGTCGACATCACGGAGGGATTCCCAGACCACGTCGGGGGCGTTGGCGTACCCGGCGTCGGTGACTAGGAGGAATAATTCGCCATTGGCGCGCTTGTAGAGCGTCGAGAAGTGGTTGTTGCGGAAGAACACGCAGAGATGATGGTCAGGTAGTTCGGTGGATAGGGTAATGAGGCCGTGGTAGGTCAACTGCGTAGCATTGTTCATAAGGAAGTGTTCGATGAGGCCGCCGTCCTTAATCAGAGCGTCGATTTGGGCCGGGTCGCGCCCGGTCGTGGACACCGTCGGGGCCAGGCTGTCCTCCTCTTGCTTGTGCATGACGGCGGGACGTTTGCCCTTATCGATCAATTCCGAGGGTGCAATGCCCCCCACGTCTGCCGACGCCTCTTCAGCGGCCCCGGCAACGTCGTTAGGATGGGCCAGTTCGTCTAGGAGTTCATTCCGCTGGACAAGACACTCAACGGCACGGTTGTAATTCTCATGGCGTACTACCAAGCATTCCCAGAGCTCAAACTCGCTGTGCGGGTCAGGGAGCCACCCGTGGACGAGAGGCACGCCGAGGTCGACAAAAAGTGATAGTTCCGGCGTCGGTTCGAATGCGTGGATACTATGGAAACGCATGTTGACATCAAGGCCGCGTTCGAGGTTGGGCAGTAAGGTCAGAATGGTCGACAAGCGATCGGTGGGTATCGCGCTCTGGCCGGGGCCAGCGATCCGCTCCAATTCACGGACGGTGGCTGCCTCAGTCTCTTTGGCGCAAAGGTCGTCAATAACGACAGTCTCGGCCCTGCCGTCCTCCTCGGCCAAAACCCGCCGCTGAGTGGGAGAGAGGGGCGGTTCCTCGCTAACCAGTTTATCGGCCAGGACCTGTAGTAGGTGCTCGAAGGTGACGGTGCGGCGGTGGCGGCCGCGCAGCGAAATCTCGCGGCGTAGAAGCAGAACGTTGCAGATAGCAATGAGTGGACAGGGTCCGTTGGTGTTCTGGGTGATGATATCCAAGTGATGAACGTTTCCTGTGGCCGGGTCGGTCCACATGATCGATTTGAGTTGATACACCCGCTCGGGAGTCGGCTCAGGGTGGGCCGCTAAGACCGGCGAGGTGGCCGGGTGGGGGCCCGTAGCGGATGAAGAGGACCCAATTCCGTGGTCGGTCGCGGGGGCCGAGTCGACAGGCGCATCGTCGACCGCGGCAGTGTCGATGGAATGGGAACCACTTGGAGTTTCACCGTCGGCGGTAGCCTCGCTCGTGGCGTGGGCCTGGACCGCACAGAGTGGTGGGGCGCTGGGATTAGGGTGTGGTGGGGATGCGGGGCTCAGGCCCGGGGGAAGAGAGGGCACCGTTTCTGGTCGTGGTGACGGGGTTGACGAAGCGGAAGTGTCTGCTGTTGGCAATGCCAGCTCTGATATGGGCTCCTCGTGACTAGTGGCGGGTTCTTTTCTCGGATGTTCCACTGCCTCCTCGACGGCTGGTGCGTGCTCAATAGGTTGTCTGGCCGCTTTCTCAGAAGAAGACGTGGTCTCGGTCGGGGGCTCCGCTTTACCCACGGCAGCAGAGGTACCCGTGGTCTTCTCGCTCTCATCCTCAAGCAGGGCTGGGGAGACCTTAGCGGCCGGAGGGTTGGTCAGTGCTGGTACTTGGGGTTCCTCGACTGGACGGGCGGCGGCCAGTACATCGGAGGGCGGCGCCTTGGTTACACCGGTCTCTTCGTGAGACGTAGTCGGGGCCGGTAGGTCTGCCGCCAGGGTAGATATCTCGACGCCCTCGGGCAGCTGGCGGTCCGAATGGGTCATGGTGCTGATGGGTCCACTTGGTGAAGTTAAAACGTCAAAGGAAGCGGGGTCGGCAGAGCATAAGTTCGAACAGTAGGCCTGTGGTGGGATGGGGCTGGCCAATATCGAACAGATAGCTGGAGAAGGTTGGGTGATTAACTTTAACGAGGTAATGAGCAGACAGTATGTGGGGGGCGAGTTAATACCTGAACAGCCGGGAAACAGAGTTTGGTGGCTATGTAGCTCAATTGTGAAGCGAAAGGTTAAGGGATAGGGTTTAGGAATGGGCCGTAATGCGGCCAGGGGCACAGCTAGTAACGAAACTCAGGCAGGTCAAGGTACGACAGACAGTAACCAAACTAGAGACGAGAAGGCTACGAGAGAGAGAGAGAGAGAGAGGCGGCTGACTGACTTCGTCGCTTCGGCTGCAGAGCGCGTAGAGAAAAGATAGGTAAGAGCGCCGGCCTAAGTGCGCGACGGACTACACGCTGACGTGGCAGAGAAGTAAGAGAAACCTAGCTGAGTTCTCCCTCAGGCATGACTGTTACCTTTCATAAACATAAGGGTAGTGTGGCTTCCTGGTTTTTCTGGACGCTGTGCTGATCACGCCTGTCCTCTTCCTACGTCCAAGCTGTTGGTAGGAATTAATCGCAGTGGCCGCGTCAGCCAGGAATGTACTGTGCTGTCACCTTTCTAGACACCGAGTTTCGAACAGGCCAGTCACATAGAACATTAGGGTCTAATCCCTGGCCTTGGCATCATTGATTGGCTGTCCGAGCTGATATTGGTGGATTCCACTTGCCTTCGATTCCTTCCATTTAGGCACCCGGCTCTTCTGTAACGGTCGGATGGGCAGGCCCCCGTCCGCGCCCTCGACGGTTCCCACCCAATCCCCCATTGTAGGGGTACTGATCACCTTTACTCTATCAAATAACACAGGTAGTGAGAAGGTATTTTTAATTTGCAGAGCCAATTCAGCGGAAAGTAAAGGCGTCCAAGCAAGATAAAAGTGGAGCAAACAGGATAAACGATGATGGACGGTAAATGGTGAAAAAGTCATGAAAAGGAAGCGACCAAGGCTGTCGACCACGCTCCACGCGATGCGGCGTACACGGAAAGATAGGGCGACCGGGAAAAGGCACCTAAAAGATGGGGATGTAGTTATTGATCTTGTTCTTCTGCTGCTGGGCAATGCACTCAGCGATCCAGACGATGTTGCGGATCTCCTGTTCCTTGAGCTTGAAGAAAGAGTAGAACACGCCAAAGTTGAACTGCTGCTCGAATGACAGCTTGTTGAGCTTAACCTCGCGCTCAAAAAACTTGTCTTCGAGGGTCTTGGCGTTCTCACCGTCGGTGCCGGGGCCGCCATAGCCGCGGTCACCGTCCAGGCCACCATCGTCCGCCGAAGCTAACCCGTCAAAGAAGTTCCGGTACTCGATATAGCCGTCGCTGATGGCCTTAACCTGGTCCACGTCGTCAGCGCGGGCAAGCTTGAGGGTGCCCTCCGGGTATAGCTTGCCCAGCTGCGGGAACAGACGCTGGCGATCGTCCTTGCTCAGCTCGGTGCCGAACGAGTTGATGGTGATGTTGATGGCACGGCGGTCGGCCTCAAACTGCAGGATCTCGCCCATAATCTCAGCTGTCACGCCGCCAAGGCCTTGGCAGAACCGGTAAAAGTCCTCGAGGTATGCCTTGTACAGCGTGTTGCGGATAATCTCAATGTTCATCTCGTCTAGATCCTGAGCCGACAGACACTCGCGGAAGTACGGGGCCAGCGGCGTGTCCACCAGCACTGTGTTGTAAAGCTCCTCCACATTGGTGGCCACGCACAGCGCCGGCATGGTGTCGAATACGCCCAACGGGTGGCAGCGCTCCAGCAGCTCGTGCGTGTCGCGCTCGTGCAGCGTACCCGTGATGAGCAGAATTACATTGTCAATCATGTAGCCGTACGTGATGTAGTCGAGGAACTGTGTCAGCCCCTTGCTCGAGTCGCCGTGCAGGTAGCGGAACTGGCTCACCAGGCTATCCGTACACTTCTCGGCGATAGTGGAGGTGGCCAGCGGGGAGGGCTCGTTCTGGAGGAGTGGTCCGTAGTCAGAGGCCCCGAGTTGGAGCTTGAGGTCTAACGTGCCGAGAGAGAGGTGAATGGGATAAGGATAGCGAGGAGGAGAGGGGGCGTGTGAGGCGTGCAGAAGTGGACTACCAAGTGGCTGCGGATGGGCCGGCAGAAAGGTTGTTGGTAGCCCAGTCTGTCTCTATCCGCCCTAATTCAAATACAACAGCGAGATTAGGACACTGGCTTACCGTCTAGGCTCTCACTCTGGGCCAAATTGAGGTAGTTGGTCGACGAAATGAAGCCACTGCGGTAGCCGCGGACCACGCCTTCCAGGAAGCCATAGTCGGTGTTAAAGTAGAGGGCATCCATCGGGAACGAACGGTGCGAAGAAGGCAGCCGGGATGTGTGCTTGGGGAGGATGGCTCGGCGAGGGGCGGCTCGGAGAGTAAGAAGGAAAGAAAATGACAGAGGCGGACGGTGACGAGGGTGCCAAGCAGTCAGGCTTGAAGGTGCCAAACAGGGAGAAACTGGCAAATGGGGTGCACGACCAGAGCAGTGAGGAAATGCGTAATGTGAGATAGACAGAGGAGCCAGTTGGAATGGAGTAAACGTAGTGGTAGAGTGGACAATGTCCGGCAGGAGGGTGGTAGAGATGCGCTGAAGGGGGGCGAATGGGGCCAACGGAGCTAATAAGACAACCCCAGGGTCTGGGAGGCGAGAAGTGGGTAGGAAAAGAAGGTGGTGGTGGCTCAGCGTGTGTCGAGCGATGGTTGGGGGAGGAGAGTAGCTGAACCCGCGGGTCGTGGAGTGCGGGCCGTACGGCAACGATGAAGGGCGGCAGCACAACGACTCCAATGGTGCAATTGCGGGGGGTTGGCCTTCACCCTACGTCGGCTGGAAAAGAGGCGACGAGGCTTGTCGACAGTCTGCCTGACCAAAGAAGCGTAACGTTGCACAGACCACCTCCTATTAGGGGTCATTGGGGAGGCCGTGGCGCTCTTTGCAGCCAGCTTGCGAAGGTCACGTTGGTGGCAGAAGTCGTGCAGCCTTCTCACTCACACTTTCTAAGCCTCTAGACATTGACCCAACGGTGTCGAGGGACTGCACTAAGGTTTGGATACTAACGGTGCTGCCTAACCGCGTTGATTTATTTCGCTCGACCAGTTAACCGGCAGAGCATGACTAACGTTTTGCGATGCTGGTAGCAGCACGTCCTTCAAGGTCATTAGGAAGCTGTGATGTTCATTTCAGCCTGCGTGCAATAAGTCGCGTCGATCTGCTTGACCTGTGGGACAGCTAGTCTCACCTTGAGCCGGTAGGTAGCTCCGCTGTGCTCCTGCAGCGGGTTACCCTCAAGATATATGGTTTTGAGCTTGGTCAAAGGCTTACAGCACCGTTCCACGTCCGCCATGGAGTCCAGCTTGTTGCCCGACATCTGCAATAGAAGAGAAAAAATGGAGTGCAGTCGGAATTGGTACCAATGTCGTAGGCATAGAAGAGAAGGTGGTTAGAATCTGCGTGAGCTCGAGGGTGTGTAGTGAAGGGTAGCCGCACACACAAGTGAGGAAAAGAGTGGCGGCGAGGGGAGAGAGAGACCGCTGGGTGGTCAGCTTACCCAGATGTCGGCCAAGTTGACCAGGTGCTCGATGTTTTCGAGTTTTTCGATGAAGTTGTTGCCAAGATCGAGAGTTTCCAGTTTAAGCTAGCAGGCGGGAGCGTTCAGATTATGGAACGGGGCGAGAAGGAGGGGAAGAGACACGCAGAGTTATATATATATATATATGGGTGAGTCGGGTGAGTAGAGTCTAAGGCTGCAGCGGCGCCCGCATCTCCGATGCTACCTACGTTGTTCTCCAGGCCTTCGATGACTTTGATGCCGTTGTGGTCCAGATAGAGGCCTTCGAGCTCGGTCAATTCCTCCAGGCCTTCGAGCTGTGTGATGCGGTTACTCTATCAAGGTTGTCGGGAGGGGGGGAAGGATACGTGCGGTGAGTAAGGTCGTGTCATGACGCCACAGCATGTTGAGAGTTACTTCCAACTAGCATCTGCCATACACGTCATTCGCTTCTTACCTGGATACTCAACAGCCGCAGCTTCTTCAGATTCCCGAGGTTCTATAGTTAGCATGGTACAGGGCAGGAATCGTAAGGATTCGGAAGGGGTGTAATTAGCAACATAGGAGACGTATGCCGCCCCAAGGTACGCAAGCCCAGGACGGAGGGGACCTACCTGGAGTTTCTTGATTTTGTTTTTGCCCAGGAAAAGCTCTTCCAGGTTCACCAAGTTATCAAGGCCCTCAATGGTCTGCCGTAGGGATTAAGGGAGGGAGAGGAATCCAGTGTGTGGTTAGGGCATGGTAGGGTGCGGCAAACGCGGGAGGGGGGAGGATCGATGTGATCTTCAGGAAAGAGGGGCCGAGACACCTACCCGGATACGGTTCGAGCCTAGTTCGAGCATCGTCAGTTTACTGAAGTTATCGAGACGCTCGATCTTGGAGATCTTGTTGCTGACAAAGTAGAGTTTCTCCAGTAGACGTAGCGCCTCGAGGTTTTCGATGACCTTGATGAGGTTGAACGACAAGTCCAGGTGGCTGGATCCGAAGGGGAGAGATGAAGTGGTGTGGCGGGAGGGCTGGAGTAGCGGTTAGGGGGGAGGGCGACCAACGGCATCCGACGTATAACGCTTCAAGCGGCACCGCCCGTTGCCCTTCGATCACACACAACTTACGTGAGATTGGTGAGGGTCGAGAGGCCTTCGATATGCGAGATACGGTTGTCGTAGAGCTCCAAATCGGCGAGGGTGACAAGGGATTCCAGTCCTTCGATCTTGGTGATGAGATTCTGACGCAAACCTAGGAACTGGAGGCCGTGAAATGGAGTAGAAACGTGGTTGAACGGTGATCAGCTATCTAGGTGAGCGAGGGTACCTGGCATGTCAGGATAAAGATCCTAGCGATACCCTGCAGACGAGTCAGGTAGGAAATGCGACCTACCTCAAGTTGGGTAAAGCGGCTGAGCCCAATTTCCGCCATGGAACGGATACGGGCATGGTTCAAGTCGAGTTCCTGGCGATGTGTAGGTACATGTCAAATCAAGGTGATGGCCGCCAGTACTCATAGTCAGGTAGTGTGGATAGAGGGATTGGCGTTTGTGGTACAAGCTAAGGAGCCACAAAGACGCAACTTAAGTCGAGGCCTGCATATTCTGTATGTATACACTTACATAGATATCGTCGGGGTAGTTGACCAGGAGGGGGGCTATCAGCAGAAGAGGCGACACGTGGTCCGGGATTAGAAGGAACGGCAGACGCATAAGTTTTAACAGCTGGTATCCCATGGCAAACCAGTCGGGCTAGAGTTTCGCTCAGCGTCTGCACGAGGACTATTGGCCTATATACCTACAGGCTATGCTTACCATTGGGACCGGGGCTACCCGGGGCGTCGTCAGTTATGGGCGCAGGGGAGGGCGGTGACGACATGGTGCAATGGAACGCAGCTAGATTTGGCAATGCCCAAAGCTTGTAGCGTGAAACACTGGTCAGGGTTGGAAGGAAAAGATGTAGGGCAACAGTGGCTTGGAATCAGCTAGGTATTAAGGTGACGGTAGCGATGGGACAAATGAGACCCGATAGAGTGGAAGTGTTGCTGGGTACTGGAGATGGAGGAGTAAACCGAGGGAAAACGCTAGGCAGAAGAACAGATACCATTAGGATGCTGGCAAGGGGCAGGGAAAAGGCCAGCGTTATCATGAGCGGGGACGTCCAGAGTGGCTAGCTGCACGACAGGGAGGCCACGCAAATATCTCCCAGCGGCATGGTGTTGGGGAGCTAGGTGGCAACTCGGTCGTTAACTGCCCCTCGCCAAATACATGGGGAATGGCTCACCCCAAGAGTACCAATGTCGGCTAAACATGTATCAACACTATAACCGCTCTGGGCGTTATTGGCAATACGGGTAGCCGAAGTGGACTAGCTGGGTCACCCCAACAACCCCAGCAAAGTATTAACTGGCCTTCTCACCGCGATATCACCTGGCGTAATTTTTCATTGCCCAGGGACTGCCTGTGGTGGAATTTTGATAGACCACCAATAGTCATATAGCAAAGTGCTACGTGCAGGCCACTGCGATTGATAGCCCTCCCAGCCTCTAGTTTGCGCAACCTCACCCGCGCACCTTATCATATTACTTACCATTCTGACCTCTAATTTGCATTGCTGGCCACCTGCCATACACCTATTCCGCTGCAGCCTTCCATTTCTCCTCACATCGCTCGCCATGACCTCTGACAAGGCCGATCGACCCCCAACGACCGACCAGGGTCACCAGATCGCCCAGGACTTCGTCTCCGAGATCCGGTCGGGACCGTCGCTGCGGCCCGAGGACATTGGGCCCCCTAGTGACGATCCGACTTTCCGGCCGGCCATTCTAGATACTGACGTTGTCAACACAGGCCCTAACATCCTGCCCAAGTCAACCGTGTCGGAACTGCTCGTCCTGAAGGAGGTCGACCAACGGGCCTACTACCGGGAGATCAAGATGACTGCCGAAGATAGCTGCCTACACCACCTCCTCGCGTCCCGCCGGTGCAAACGACAGACCAGCTGGTATAACCGGTGGAAGTGCCAATCCCACGAGTCGGATAAGTCGACCTGCTATGGAGAGAATTTGGTAAGCGAAGAAGCTGTTACGGGCAACAGCCTAGTGCTCGTCTCTGCAGGCACTGGCGGTGGTCTGGCCAGTCAGACCAAATGAAGTGCCTGTCGCCCGTCGCATCGTTCGACATTCCATGGCGCTTTGCAACGCTAACCTCCCTGATGATTCCAATCTTTTCCGCCCCACTTCTTCGATTTCATCTTTCCGACAGCAAAAGATCAAGGACGAGCTTGGCGACACGTCACATATCAAATAGACCGGTTCATGGAATGACGAGAAACGGTATACTACCACCCACATGAAGCCTCGCCGAGGCCCGAGGCCTGTTCCATCGTATAAACTGTCCTATCTTGCGCCATCCATGCGGTCGCAAAGCTGACCCCTGCCACCCATACTTGCACCGTGTGCTTTAGGACGGCAGCTCATAGAGCGGACCTCCCTGTCACACTCCACATCTAAACGGTCTTACGCATACGACTGTCGATTCTCTTACCTCTTACCGTTTAAGCACTATTTATATTACTAATTATCTAGGTGTAAGTGTGGTAGATATTGGGAACGGCGTGAGCAATGTCAGGTACGTAAGAAAATTTATGCTAGCGTGCTAAAACCGGCGTATAAAATGGTATGAGAATGCACTTGGCCTTGGCGGGGAAATCAAGATGTACATTACGCCACAAATAATGTTTCAAGGTTAGGGAGGGCTGTACCAAACGGCATGCTATGTAGGATACACCTTGATTTTATTTGTGTTCCCAAATCCCAAGCCTCTACCTGAATCTACTAGTACCAATGCCCCTGGGCCGTCCTTTGGTGTTTGTCCTCCGAAGGCTGCAAAGGCTAACAGGTACACTGGACTGACCGCTAAACTGGGTACTACTGACAGTCCTTGCTGGCAGTCGTGAATGGCTACCATGGCCAAGTATGGAGTTACCCAGAGTTGGCATGCTAGCCAGCCCATTGTACCAATTCAATCTACTATGGTCGGCTATAAGGCAGCTCACCATCAACAGCAACCACATTGTCACTTGGCCTTGTATGCCTTTGGTGATTGGGAACCACCACATTAGAGTATCCCAAGGTAAAGTCCAGGTCTACTATTTCAGAACCATAAATTCTGTGACAGTAGAATAGCCTTTTGGGTATGGTATTAGACTTGGGCCTAATATCAGCACATCAATTTAGTCAAATGTCAGCTTCAATAATGTCAAAGTGAAGTTGATGGGCCTCACCTTTGGCAGTGTGTACTGGCTAGCACCTCGCTTCAAGCTGTGACGGGAGAGAGGGAAAAGACTAGGCTGCCCTTGAAAACTTGTGCCTCTATTTGACTATGATGCGTGATACCTAGCGGTGCAGAATTGGGTGCGGTGCCCCTTGACTGCCATAAATGTAAGCTCAATAGGCGTGCAGTAGCACATCGCTTGATGCGTATTTTCATCTCTTCTACCAATACACAGTCACAGGTGATGGAAACGGTTGGGAGGAACATGACTGACCAGGCAGACACCTCTAGAGAACACCGCCAATGCATTGCCGTGACGGTGACAACGTTTCAAGTATACACAGCTTCCACGTGGACGTGGGCCTGATAAACGCCCAGGGCGCAGGACCTTACGGCGACGACACTCTCAGCATGCTAACCAGCTGCTCCGGGGTGCTTCTTTTTCCACACCTTGCGTATGTCGGCCAAGGCGATGCCCCTCTGCGCTTCCTAATCCCCCAGCAACCTGGACTCCGTGGATATAGAGACATAGCAGCCATTGTCGTGCTCCGCCCAAAGTGTAATGGCTTGGTCCTCTTCCGGGCCTTTGCCAAACCGGGTCACGTTTTGGGAAACCTGTCAGATTACCACCCAGTAATTTGGCTGCCCCCCCCCAACGACTAGTAGAGGCTCGTCATAATTGCCTAACCCACGTCCTGACCTGCGGTAAGGAGTATCAACAATTACCACCCACCGTGCTTGGCTGCCTCCGCCATCGCCTCCCGACCAGTCGCATCGCTTTGGCCATTATTTAGGCCGCCGGATGGGCTGTTGCATCGACCCCAGTAACCGGACAAGTCTGTCGCTCCTGGGCTGCATCCACCACTTCTTTCCCGAGACTGCATACATCGCCAAATACCCCTCTTCGACTATCTTCGCCAGCTCGGTTTTCACACACCACCCTCCATTTACCCCCGGCGACCGACATTTGCGCAATTATTCCTAATTCCTTAGCATGGAACCATATAGGGATAAACCCCGTCTCGCGGAATCCCGAGCTGAGCCCCTTGCCAACATCCGCACTACCTCATCCACCAATGTGACCGCTCAGAACGACGGTGAAGGCTCGCCATCGAACTGGCGGACCCAGCTCGAACGGGCCGAGGTAAGTGGGCAGGAAGTTGCTTTAGTACTGGGGCAAACACCCGAGAGCAGAGCTGCTACATGCCGGGTGGTCTACCGCCTACTCACACTTAAATAGGAACGTGTCTTGCACCACGAGACGGGGAGACGCTGGACCCGAATCTGGCTGTTGACCCACCCAACACCCCTCCCCTGGCCACCAGCCCTGGTGAATAGTGAGTAAAGAGCACCGCTTCGCACCCACTAACCTGCCCCGATTGAGTTCCAAACGATTACTATCCTGCGTCCTTCAATCATACACTTCTCGCCACTGACGGAGTGCCTGTAGGAACTCAAGAAACAGGCCACGACGGCTGAAGCCAAGGGTGATCTTAAGCAGGCCGTAGTGCTGCTGTGCGAGGCCGCGGATCTTCAGCTCAAGGCATACACAAGTAAGCACATATGAACAATGCCCCGCCCCTTTCCGACCCCTGGCGAGGGTATAAGTTTGTGGCCAGGCCATTGGGAAGGCACCTGAATGATCCTGACCTTTCGTGTGCCCCACCTTCACCCTATCAAACGCCCCCTTTTCTAGACGCACAGCCGAGTGTTAAGAAGGCAATCCGCCAAACCTTCAACCAAAGTGTGGAGAAGGCCACGGCGCTCAAGAAACAGCAGTCAGGCAATGCAACCCCTGCTACAGGTAGGTCTCGCCGGTTAAGGTCACTTACTATACTATACGCTTTCACCACTGGTCAGGGAGGGGTGGCGTTGCGTACTCCAGGGGCCCTAGCTCTAAAAGCCACGGCGCAGGTCACCCCGCTCCGTGAAACCTGGCCCCCTGTTAATTCACCCGTATAAACGACCCCTTCTTGCCGCCGCCTACTGCGTCTCACCATCGGCCCCTGCTGCTCCGGTCACCTAGGCACCACACTGACCCCGGCCGCAGGACCGTCCACCGATCGACGGACCCCCAGCGCCCCACTCCACCACAAAGTCGTGGAGAGCAGCTCGGTCTGCGCGCCGGCCCTGCTCGCCCGACCTGCCCGCACCACCCAATGCAGCCAGGCCGATAAACCCGGTCTCGGCGACGACGAGGTTGAGGTCTTGCGCCGAACCTCCTACATCAACGGGATGGTGTTCCTCCCTTGGTCTGAGGGCGACTCCAGCGAAAACTTCACTTTCTCCGAGCCCTTCGTTGATAAGGACGGCCCAGTAGCCCTGTCTCGGAAGCAGAGGGCACGCTGGGGAAGCTGGAAGCGACCAAAGGAGTTCATGTCGCACCCGGCGGTCATTAAACACGTTTCGTGCCACAGCATCATTCAAGAGGTGGTCACAGACTGCTCCTTCGTAGCCTCGCTTTGCGTAGCGGCAGCCTACGAGAGCTGGTACCAAAAGCGGCTCATCACAAGCTGCATCTACCCGCAAGACGCTGCCGGGCAGCCCGTGTACAACCCCAGCGGAAAGTACGTTGTACGGCTGCTCTACAATGGGATCTGGCGCAAGGTGGCCGTGGACGACCAATTTCCGGTGGCGCGTGATGGCCGGTTGATGTGCACCTACACCCAGAACCGAACCGAATTGTGGCCCAGCCTGATCGAGAAGGCCTACATGAAATTAATGGGTGGCTACGATTTTCCCGGATCCAACTCGAGCATCGATCTGTATACCCTTACGGGCTGGATACCCGAGCAGATTCTGATGCGCGAGGACAGTTTTAACCCGGAAACACAGTGGCAGAGGCTGTACCAGGGTCTACAGTACGGTGATACCCTAGTCACGGTTGCCACGGGGGAGATGGACGATGCCACAGCCGACGCCTACGGGCTGGTGGCCTCCCACGCTTACGCCGTCCTCAAGGTCGAGATCGTGGATGGGGTGCGTCTCCTGCAGCTCAAGAACCCGTGGAATACCCGCGGGTGGAAGGGTGCTTACAGCGCGTCCGACCGGACGCGATGGACGCCAGCACTCTGCCAGCGCCTGCAGTACGACCCGAGCCGAGCCGGCGCCAAAGATGACGGCTTGTTCTGGATCGACTATGAGTCACTGGTGATGCGCTTTAGCTCTATCCACCTTAACTGGAACCCCGAACTCTTTACCTACCGGTTTACCACCCATGCCCTTTGGTCCGAGAGTCAGGGCGGCAGCAGCGCGTTCTACAACCTAGCCAACAACCCGCAGTATACGCTGACCGTGGAGCATGTGGACGGGGGCGGTCCTGCCGGCGGCGGAACGGTCCCCGTGTGGCTCCTCCTCACCAAGCACATCACCCAGAAGGAAGAGAACCGTGATTATATCTCCATGTTTGTGTTCGATAAGGCCCGGGGCGAGCGTGTGTACAGCCCCGAGCTACCCTTCGTTTCTAACGACTTCATCAACAGTCCCAACGTGCTGGTGCGGTTCAACGCCGAACCCGGGATCTCGCATTTTACGGTGGTGGCTCTACAGTTCAAGAAGACTCGTGACCTCCCCTTCACGGTGCGTGGCTTCTCTATGGCGCCCCTCCGGTTCGTACCCGTGCCGCGCATTCCGTACCAACAAATCGTGACTGGGCGCTGGACAACCGATACGGCCGGCGGCAGCCCAGAGTTTCCGGTCTACTTTTGCAACCCGCAGTACCACCTGCATATTTCGGAAGACGATGCGTCCAAGCAGCACGGGCAGGGTATGATTACTCTCGAGACGGACACGGACAAGCACGTCAACCTCTGTGTGGTGCGCGCCGGCGGTTACCGCGTGACCCAGCTCAGCTACCGTAATACCCTGGCGGATTCGGGCCCCTATACGGAATCTACCTGTTTCTGCCCACTTCCCGCTCTGGACCCGGGAAACTACACGGTTATCGCATCTACCCACCAGCCCGGCCAGCTAGGAGACTACAACATCACGTTTGACGTTCACAGCCCATTCGAAGTCCACCCGATTCCAGCCGAGGGTGCCGGTCAGTTCAAACGCATCGCTAAAGGTGTGTGGGAGCCGGGAATCAGTGCTGCGGGCCACGCTGGCAACCCGAACTTTGCACGTAACCCACGGTTTCTCGTCGAGCCGGCGACGGAGGGAGTGAAAGGGATCGGTTTGGCTACCCCGGGCGGCAGCCCACTCCGCCTCTCCGCCCGCCTCCAAGCGCTTGATATTGAACCCGTCCCTGCGATCAACTTGATCTTGCTGGAACTACCTGAACAGGCGAACCGCGAGGGAGGCCATGAACTTGCCACTTCCGGTCCGTACATCACGTCTCGCCAGGGCGCACTCATGGCAGATGTGACCCTACCCTGGCCACCGCCGGCCGGCACCCGTTACGCGCTTGTCCCGTCGACCTGGGAGGCCGGGGTCGCCGGCCGGTTCCAAATCCTTGTGTACACCGACAAGAAAGTGGATATTACACAAGCGGATGGTACTTAGACTGCCTTGTTGTTTGTCCCGTTCCGTTTCTCTTCATCTGGGTGGCCTGGGCCACTTATGGCGCTGGGAATCCTGCAGTTGACCTCCCTGCCCCCCTTCCTTCCCACCCGCACTCACATCTCTCTTATTCGTACTTGTAACTTACCCTCTCCATCTGGTGCTCATCTGAACCCTTACCCCCCATATTTATCAATTGTTCTTCTTGCATAAACACTACTGTTGCCTTTAGTTGGTTATCCTTGAAAGGGGTATCATAATACATACATCATTTTACTTCAGACCATTAAACTGTCTGCAATCCCCGGGAAGTCATGCTTTGGCTACACTTTATAGATTTAAACCACGTGATCTAGCACTCAATATAGTCCAGCAGCTGAGTGGTGAAACTTGAGAGTAGCATGCTACCTTTCCCTCCCTCTCCCCTTTGGTTCAGCTCCGCACAGAGTCTACCGACCTATCCATCGCCCATATGCTGGCAACGAACTTGGCGGCGGTAGGAAGGGGGGAGGTGTTGATGGGACCTGTCCCTCCCCCCGGCTCAAGCCTTCCTCGAGCCCAGCGGGACTTGTCATGGCCCGGCAAGGCTCTACAGCCCATCCTGCGTGGATCCCTCCAGTGTTAGCCCATCTACCCGGTCAGAATCCTGCTCCACTTTGCTTACTACTCCGCCCCCACTCCCCTGTTTGTACGCTATAGTCCTCGTCCGTCAATTTTTTTACTCATTAATTTGTGCGGCATTCCCTCATCGTCCTCCCCTTCATTACCCACCGTCGCCCACACTTACGCCATCCGTCGTAAAAGATGAATCAGCCGCAGATCATCGTCCTGAAGGAGGGTACCGATACTTCCCAGGGTAGAGGCCAACTGCTCTCCAACATTAACGCCTGTCTGGCAGTGGTGGACACCATCCGTACCACGTTGGGTCCCCGGGGCATGGACAAGCTGATCGTGGACGCTCGAGGTAAGCTGCGGGGAATAATAAGCTGCCCACACCGACGGCCCGGCTCCCATCCCTTAACGATCGGCCGATGGCGGCAACCGCGACCGGCCTCCGCATTCCCGGCGTGCTTCACTTGGCATGTGCCCACTGCGGCTCACTGGCATGGCTGCTCTAGGTCCCACGATGGCTGCACACCAGACGTTGGGCTTGCTGGGTAGGCCTGTCAAAACGGGCGGATCAATCATGGCACAACACCCACTAAGTCCTACCATGGCCGTAACAGGACACTCCCTTTAACCCATTTCCTCTACGGTACATTAACCCCTTAACTCCGATCCGATCGCTATTATTATACTTCGCCGCGGTCCGGCCTCTCCCATACCCGCCTTCCGGCCCAATCAGGTAACGTCACAATCTCCAATGACGGTGCTACCATCATGAAGTTGCTTGATATTGTCCAGCCCGCTGCCAAGTCCCTGGTCGACATCGCCCGGGCCCAGGACGCTGAGGTAAGTTTTTAGAAGCCCGGCTGAGTATGACCTGTCAAGTAGGGGCAAAAGGGGTCCTCTCCGCTGATAATTGGGGCTCAAAAGTGTAGCTATCCAGCGCCATGCCGTACTGACCTATTCACCAACCGTCTACTTTTCACCAACCAGGTTGGCGACGGGACCACTAGCGTAGTTCTCCTAGCCGGCGAGCTGCTGAAGGAGATCAAGGGCTACGTTGACGAAGGCGTGAGTCCCCATGTCATCATCAAGGGTTTCCGCAAGGCATGTCAGCTGGCCGTCAACTTCGTCAAGGAGCTATCGGTCTCGGTGGACCAGAACGATCCGGCCAAGTTCCGCGACATGCTGTCCAAGTGCGCGGGCACGGCCATGAACTCTAAGCTCATCTACTCGCAGAAGGACTTCTTTACCAAGATGGTGGTAGATGCCGTACTCCACCTCGACCAGGAGGATCTGAACGAGCGCCTGATCGGTATTAAGAAAGTGCCCGGCGGGGCGATGCAGGACTCCATCTACGTTGAGGGCGTGGCCTTTAAGAAGACCTTCTCGTACGCCGGGTTCGAGCAGCAGCCCAAGACCTTCCAGAGCCCCAAGATCCTGTGCCTCAACGTGGAGCTGGAGCTCAAGGCCGAGCGCGACAACGCCGAGGTGCGTGTGCAGAAGGTGCAAGAGTACCAGGCCATCGTTGACGCCGAGTGGACCATCATCTTCCAGAAGCTGGAGGCCATCGTTAAGAGCGGAGCCAAGGTGGTGCTGAGCAAGCTGCCCATCGGTGATCTGGCCACGCAGTACTTCGCCGACCGCGACATCTTTTGCGCCGGGCGGGTGGCGGCCGACGACATGGACCGGGTTATCCAGGCCGTGGGGGGCACCGTGCAGTCCACGTGCTCGGACATTGACCCAGCCAAGCACCTTGGTACCTGCGAGGTGTTCGAGGAACGGCAGATCGGCGGCGAGCGCTACAACCTGTTCCGCGGGTGCCCAGCCGCCCAGACGTGCACGCTGATCCTACGCGGCGGAGCCGAGCAGTTTATCGCCGAAGTGGAGCGCAGCCTCCACGACGCCATCATGATCGTCCGCCGGACCATCCGGAACCGGACTGTGGTGGCTGGCGGCGGTGCCATCGAAATGGCCTTATCGCGCTACCTTCGTGAATACGCCCGCACCATCGAGGGCAAGCAGCAGCTCATGGTGGCTGCTTTCGCCAAGGCCCTCGAGGTGATTCCGCGCCAGCTATGCGACAACGCCGGGTTGGATGCCACCGAGGTGTTGACCAAGCTGCGCCAGCGGCACGCCACCGTTAACGACCAGTCGGGTCCCTCGTGGTACGGTGTCGACGTGAACGACGCCCATGGTACCGGTGATATGATGGCCACGTTCGTGTGGGAACCGGCTCTTGTCAAGATCAACGCTATTTCGTCCGCTACCGAGGCCGCTTGCCTCATCCTCTCTGTGGATGAGACCGTTCGCAGCCCTCAGTCCCAGCAGCCCCAGGGCGGCCCGGCCATGCCCCGCGGTGCCGCCGCCCGTGGTCTCCGGGCCCGCGGCCGTGGCATGTAATTGGATTTCACCCCCCCCTTCCATCGTCAGCCTCGTAGGACACAATAGAAATATTCTGAACCTATCGGCATGAGTTCATGGAACTAGCCGTACTCCATCTACCCTGTCATTTCTAAACAAAACACAATACTCGACGGTTGGGCTGCCTGTATTCGGTTGTATGGCCGTTACACGTCCCTTTAATTCCTATGACCCTATTAACCCTGTGGTCCCGCCTCCCCCCAAGTTGCCGCTGCTCCCTATCGAAAAAACCAACAAAAGATTACTCATTTGGTCACACTTTATAAACTCGACATGTCTTTTGCTTTACCAGTACCGTCTACATGGCACCTCCCCCCATTGCCGTCCCGAACTAGAAAGACAGAGTGTATGTTTCTTGCTCATGACCGTGGGGCCCCTGGGCAATACTGAATGTAGGGTGTACTTGTTTGATCAATACCACACTACTGACTAGCCTTTTTTCGTTCAGCCCAGCCAGCTACGGCGGTTGCTGTTCACGTTTTTCTATTTCCTGCAAACCTTGCCACGGTAAGTCATCAGTAAATATTCCAGCGAGTAAGTATAGCTCCCGTGCGACAGTTTTACCTGCCCCCTGGCCAATTTGGGTATCATTTAGTGGTTCTCACGGCGATCAGCTAGGTAGGTGAGCGATACGGACGGGGCGGTGGCCTCGTTGAGTATTTTATTCGAGGGATTTCAAAGTGGGGGGGGCGTCACGACATCCGTTTTATTGGTAAAGCGAGCGAACTAGCGCCTATACTCATGTAGCGACGAGGCGTCGCACCTTGGACTCGGGGCACTCCATTCAGGCACTGCTATTGAGTTCAAACTGATGCCGCACGCGTAGGACTTGGGCTGTACTATCCCCAGACCGCCAGGGCCGACTGTGCCCACCTTCCTTTCACCACAACACGACGACAGAATGTGGCTCTAGACCTTCCTTGAGTACAAGCGGCACGGCTAACAGTCAACCCTAGGTGGAAGGATAGTATCCGAACGGGGGCTGGGATCGGAGGATCAACCGTATCCATTTCTCACCCTCACCAGTCGCTGTTCCCACTGTCCCGTTCACCTCAGCTGGGTCGCCTGAGATCATCTACTTATTAGCCCCCCGAGGTTAAGGACGGCCTGCCGGCTGGCGAGAGTTTACTCACATGCCTTGGCCTTGCCTCAACTCTCTATCTGTATTCCAAATACGTCCACAGTACCGTCCCTCCACCCCCCCCCCTCATTGCTACTTCCAGGCTGTGCGAAATCATTTCTGATTAGGGAAACTCGGTGCGAGTCCGGAGCGCCGCGACCGGCCCAACCGTAGGAGAATGGTTTTGTTTGTGGGCTTTGGTGGTTATGCGAAATGTCTCCTCGCGCTCCGCGGCCGTTGTTACTACTGCATTTGGTACATTGTCATTCGCCATCGTTCTTTTTCCGCCCTCCTTACATCCGTAGTTGGAAGAGGGATCGACCTCGACTAATCCGCCGGGCACCCCTGCCACCACACACAACTTCACCATCAAGTCACTATCGTATTTAACCTGTACGCCTGCCCCTTTGTACCGACCTATAAGTTGTTTTTAACATTGCCCTTCCCAGATATTCCAATTACAGTTATTTGATTGTTTACTGCCCTGCATCTTTATGCTTCTCGCCCCTTGTCTCCCCCATTCTCAGCTCTGAAATATTATCTCTTGATACTTTTAATCTCCGAGGAGGAGTTATCACGCCTCTTCAGCTTGAGTCTTCTGGTCCCTGCTCGGGCCCGCCACGTCGATTCTCCTGTACCATCAAATTATTTCCTTTAGGGCCCAGCACCACCAACCCCTCACCGTCTAACCCCCTCGGTCGTCCGGCATGTCCGATTTCACCCTCGATTTTGCGCGGGCGGCAATGAACAGCACGTCCAGTCCCCAATACACCATGACGCGGGACTGGTATGTGTGGCGCAACGCCAAACTGGTCATCCTCCCTATGGCCGCAGCTCTGTTTTTCAGCAACTTCTTTAATACCATCTGGGTCATCCGCAAGACTTTCAAGCTGTACCGTCTGCAGCGCCGTGAAAAGATGGCCCGGCGGGTTAGCAGCAACTTGGAGGGGCTCAACACTCACGCTACAGACTTGACATCGGGTACCTCCATAACTGCCACCCACGACGAGCCCTCCCGGTATCCAACAGGCTACTCCTCGGCCTATCGGTCCACCCAGCAGTCCCACAATCCTACGGCTTCCGGCATCTCCAAACAAGGCACAGTTAGCCTCACGACCTCGACGGTGGGCGGCCATCCCAACATGGCCGTGCCGTTCCCACCCACCCCGGTCACTCGGGTCGTACACTGGTTCCTCCTGGCTCAGTCGGCCCTCGGCTTCGCCACAATTGTGCTGCAGCTACTTAACTATTACGAGGTGGACAAGCCCTGCGCCATGTCTGCCAATCTCGTGACCGTGGCCTACTTCGTCGGCACGGCCGTGGTGACGCTCTGCATGGGACTCATCATTGCTACGGGCGAACTTCGAACCATTCCGCGCTTCGTCAACTACGCCATCATCCCCGTGGCGATTGGCCTCAAAGTGTACGCCCTGCTGGCATCCCTTGGTTACGCCTATGTGACCTGGCGGCCCCTGTGCGAATACGACGTGGCCCGCCCAGCCTTGCTTCTCGCCACCCTGATCGACCTGGGCGTCTGGGTGGCTCAATTGGGTATGTTGCTGGACGGTGCCCTGGGGTACCGGCGGGCGTTCGGGGCGTCCCTGGGCACTATCTTTCGCACGGGTAACGCCGGGTGTCTCCTAGCCGCTGGAATCGTGGGCATCTTGACGTCCCTGGGCATTATCATCCAGGGCGAGGCCAGTAGCTACTCACTCTTCCCCTGCTGGTTCGTTGTGTGGGTCATCACTTCCAAGTTGGTCCTCGAGAGTTTCGCCGAGGGGCTCAAATCCTGCCTCCACATCTACTCCGCCACGATCTCCCAAAGTGCCAGTTGCCTCCCTCCTAGCGGCCATAATAGCGGTGGGACCACGTCCGGTGGTGGCATCGATTCCTCAGTCCAGGACCAGTACGCTTCCGGAAGTAAAGGAACCAGCGTCCCTTTCTCGGTGATCGAAGACAGTCGCTACTCTCGGCACTCTGTTGTACCTGGTTCCATCAACCGTCACTCTCAGTATCTGTACAGCCCCGGTGCCCCGAGTACAGCTGGCGGTGAGCGCAGTCAGCGGCACTCCGTCCAGGACCACGGCCACCTTACTGCCGCTGCAGCCGCCGGAGCCGCCCTTGGCCACCCTGGTCACGCGTATACCGATGACGAAGCCCATGCCCCGGGTATCCCCATGGACCAGTTACCCATCTACAAACCAAGCGCGTCCTTCGAGGGCGGCCTCTCGCCCAACCCCGATGGCGTGTCCAGGTCGGCCGATCTGGGAGAGAAGCCGCCAAGGAATGACGAGGCGGCGGTACCGACTCCCCTATCCCAGCGGCTCTCACTCTACGAGGCTGACCCTCACCCTGCCCAATCTCGGCAGGTCGATGAGGAGGTGGGTCTGGCGGCCATCGGTGAGAAACGCGGTATCACTTACACATAATTATGAGCTGTTTACGGTTATGTTTATTTAAAATAGTTCATTTTACTAGTTTATTCACCTCAACGTCGGGCACACTAAGAATTTCGGCCCATAGGCCGTCTGGACTGGCGTATTAATCCGCATCGTGACACTAGCAATTTTTGGTCATCAGAAGTCATGGAATTTAGTTGCTGGCCAAATGCCATGGTTGACTCGTGGTGGGTAACTCTCTGGCTAGTTTACTATGTGCTTTTGATGCCACTTCACTATTTACTGGCCAGTGAGACGGCTGCCGCAACGATGCGGCCCTAATTAAACGGCGCCTTCGCAGGATGCATGAGCAGACCATCCCAAAGCCTTCCTGAACTCTATTACCCACCACGCCACGAATTGTGAAGGGTAGAGAGGGGTCAAAAATTGCGGATCAGGGTGGGTAGAAAATGTAGACAGCCAGGCGCCATCTATCCTTCCCTCTCACATTTAAGGATGGGACGATGGGCCTGGCAATTCTAGCAATTGCCTGGGTCTCAGCATTACAGATGGCAAGTTGCACACGCTTCGTTCCTGGGAGTAACAAACTCCGTGTCAGTCCCGTCCAGCGACTAAGGCTTGTCCAAGTGTGCCGCAGCAGTTGGCGGCTATTGTAAGCACAACCCGAGTTTGGCTGCCATTGGAACCCGTGTCGGCGTTTCCGCACGCATATACCCGGCCCATGGAATAACCCCTCTAGCGCCGTATCTTCTCCCCTCATTGGCACGCGATCGCTCCTGACTCTCTACATTTCTACCTGTGTTCTCGTATGGTTTGACCGCTGCAGTAAGAATTCGGTAACCGTGATCGTAACCGACCCATTATTTCATTTCCCGGAAGTTTAGCCGTAACACTCACTCGGCAGACGGTCTCGACCAAATGGGAAGTAAGCTGTTGTCAACCCTGGAAAGTGTCGGGCTTAAATGGCCTACGCAACCCGCGGGCCACCTTGAGCGTAAGTGCCATACGTCAGAGCATGGCTTTGAGCAAAGTCAGGTGGCTGAGATACTCCTGCCTCAGTTGCATGACCTGGGCCCACTTACTTTGACCAGACAGGCGAGCATACTGCGTCGTAACACGTATCCTAATTGCTCTGGTATTGATGCCCCTGACCATTCCGTCCGCCCTCCACTATCGCCTACTACCAGTGCGGGTGGCATCCTCCATTTTCCGTAACGATTTGACCGAACACCTTGCGGCGAGTCGTGGCACCCGGGATGCATTTTGGACAGCCCTTCAGGACTGGTGGGAGACCCTAGCCAAGTTCAAAATGTCGCTGGTTCCGGTCTTAATAGCGCAAGACGAGGACCAGGGTTACGCCGGCAGTTCTAGGTAGGGTTCGTTTTTCGAATCTTTTTACACGTATCCCAGGAAGCGGCGGAGGCCAGGGCTTCATGGCAGACGCTGTTCTTTCCGTGATATGCGATGCCGATGCTGACCTACACTTATACGTATCATCCCCCTTCCCCCACCTTGTTTTTGAGCCATAGTTCCGAATCGCTCATCCGTCTATTGCTGGGCGTCCAACCAATCCAGCCTGATCTCATCGAGTACCTCCTGCAGAAGCTGCCAGAGCTCAGCGACGATGAATACAGGTAAAGTTCAGCATCCAAATCTCACGGAGGGCAGTATCCTCAGCTGTCGAGCCATGCTTACCGGGCGAAACTGATCCATTTTGACCCTTCCCGATGACATATACCACCACCACTCTGCCTACGGTCAAATCAGTGCGGACGAGATCAGCCCGACCGCTCTGGTGGTGCGTCAGCTACGTTGGCTGGACTACATTACGGATCCGGAGCGCTTGACAACTCAGTTAATGGAGGTAAGTTGCTGGAAAACCTGTACCGGGCCGCGTCGACTATTGACGTGGTTGGCTCGGCCCCTCCGCTTCTATGCTCGCAGGCCCACTTCGCAACCAGGCAACCTCAATCCTGGACCCATTTTTCGGAGGATTGATATCTAAAGCTGCCCGTTCTCTCGTATCGCCCACTAGATCCTGTCAATTCTCTCCAGTAACGCCCAGCGGGATGTGATCGCCTCCTTGCCAGACATCGTGACTGATGCAGAACACGAGGTAAGCTATGGGACCGGGGACGGAGCCCGGGGTTTCACGGAAAAGTCTGCCTAACTTCCCTTGCCGTGTTCGGTAAAAGGGCTAGTGGGCAGGTGGAGGACGTCACTCAATAACTCTGACCACCTTCCCTCTCCATATCGTCCTTCTTGGGGGTCACACTTCGTTATTCATTCTAGTTCATCGCCAAGGAACTCGTGGGCCTATTTCAGCACAACTCCGACCTGACCGTCCCCATCCTGGACGCCCTCTCTAACCTACAATGTCCCGCAGACCTTACCGTAAGCTACTCGACCACGAATTTCCATACCGCTACAGACTGTCAGCGATGGTTTCCATGGACAGTGACTTTATCCGCCCTGCGATTCTTTTCTGAGCCGCTCATCCGTGTCATATATACCCTCTTTTACTCTCTCTCCACCATCCACACGCCTGCCCCGCACGTCAGAGTCAAATGCGCGCCGTTATCTTGGAACGGCTCCGTTCGGCTGACGTGGAGGACCTGCCAGTCATGATCAGGTTTCTATTTCAAACCGCTACCGCCGACAATGTGACCGCCATCATCTCCCGGCTCCGCAAGAATCTGGACCTGGCCAGCCTCCACCGATCCGAAGGCTCGCGCGCCAGCGGAGCACCTGGCACACCCACTAAGCACCCCGAGGCCCTGATTTTGGATGCCGTCTATTTTGGCCTCCAGTTCCACAAGTTCATCCGTGATGGCTGGTTACGGCTCCTGGGCGACCTAGCCCTACCCGCCGATCACTGCGCCCTGGACGTCGTGGTCTTGTGTTTGCTTCACGGCATCACATCGACCCGGAGTCGGGCCCAGCAGACCCTTCGCCGGAAACTGACCAGTCAACAGATCACGGCCAGCCAACTGGGCGCCGCGGTGACCGCGCACGGCCGCAGCCTTCAGGCTCACTTTCCCACGCTGCTGGCCATCGCTGAGCACCTGATGAGGGGCGGGGGCGCGCGACCGGCTCTCGCCGAGGCCGCCTTGGGCCTGTATCGTGCCTGCTTTAGTGTCTTTGACGCGTACTACCGGCAGGAGGTGGTGGGCGCTCTGGTCACCCATGTGGGTAGCGGTGACCGCGCCGAGACTGACACCGCCCTCGCAGCTCTCCTTGCCATCACCGAACACGATCCGGTGGGTATGCGGCCCTACGCAGTGTTTGTACGTGGGATCCTGGACTACATTGATAACCTGCGGCTTGATCAAGTGCGGCTCTTGTTTGGCATCCTGGGCGCCCTGCTACGGTCGTCCGCGCCTCACGGAATCGACACGGGCTTCTACGACGAGGTGCACATTTTCTTGCGCAAGCAGCTCTCCAGCCATGTCGAGAAGTACAAGATACTGGGCATCATCGGTGGGGTGGCCTTGGTACGCCAGCTTGGGGAAACCCCGGAGCCGGGCGACAATGTGGCCGGTGGTGGGGGTAGCTCGCGCACAGGGGCCGCGGGCCCCCACGTCGCGGCACTCCGGAACGCCCTCAGCCTGATCAACCTCATTATCGACAGTGGGCGGCTCCAGTCGTGGACCTGTCTGGCTATTGCCTACGATGAGCTCTCCAATGCGGTCACTCGCGGTACCTTGGACCCGCGCCTGGAGGCCTGGTTGACCGAGAACGTGGCCAATTCGTTCGCCGACCTGTTTATTTGCGAGACCGATGCCCTACCGGGCTTACAGGCTGAGGCTAGCGACCCCGGCAAGGGCAAAGCCCCTGCTACTGGAGTGGACGACGATGATAATTTGGGGGTGGAGGTCTGGTTTGACCTGGACGCCCTCGAGTCTTCCGTCGTGCTGCGGCTGTTTCAGTTCCTCCCGGGCGGCCCTCTGGGTCCGGATAACCAGTCAGATATCATCGGGCACCTGCAGTCCCTGGGAAAGGACGTGGACGGCAACCCGCTGGCCTGCCTGTGTTCCCTCTTCCGGCTGTTCCAGGCGTGTGAAAAGGCCGGCAACGCTGGGTCGCTGGCGGACATTGATGTCCCGCTGGGCTGCGGGGTCCTCCTCTTCCGCCGTACGCCGCTGGTCAGCGGCGATTTTGAGCAGTGGACCGAACTGGACAAGGCCCGCGCCATGACCGGCCTCCTGGCGGCTATTAATTGGTACCGCGAGCTGCTCAACGCCTACGCTGACCAGACCGATCCAGGCATCCGCGAACGGGTTATCCGGCGACTAGGACACGCCGTGCACCTGCAAAGCTGGCTGACCGTCCTTAATCGGTCAGCCCAGACCGCATTCAATCCTGTCGGGACGCTCCTACCGCCGGCCGACTGGCAGCACGATCCAGGAACCCCTGGAATTGGAATCAAAGGTGATTCTACCTGTTTGTCACAAGGTTACCTTCGCGAACTGACCCTCGACGCCTTCCGGATCCTCCAATTCAGCACCCTAGTCCCCTGGGGAACTGTGACCACCGCGAAAGGCACCACGCCCACCCTGGCGCCGTCTGACCTCGTCTACCTTCTAGATGACCTGACTCATAAGATGGAGGGTACCCTATGCAAGACTCAATTTCTGTCGGTTCCCAGCACCTGGTGTATTAGTCGCGATTATAATGGCATCCGTGGTGCGCCGGACAGCGGTACCGCACTTCAAGTGTCTGAAGGGTCGGAGGATCATGGGCGTCAGATTTTTTGTCGCCTACTGCCCCTTGTCCCATCATTGGCAGTTGCCCTACAGGTCGCCTTTGCCGCCGTGACCAGTGCGGCAGCCGAAACTGTGGACTCGGTCAGCCCCAACAGCGAAGATTCGGCGTTGGTGACCGAAGTCAATGCCGATCCCGCCTTAGCCTACCGGCGCTGCCTGGAACTGTTACTCACATTGTGTGGTCAATATCTCCGTTGGAGTGGGCTCCGGGAACCTCGACACCGGGCTCTCTTAATCGAAACCCTAGGGTGCTGGGGTGGAATCGTGGCGGATCCAGGTCGCGGTACTGTGGACGACGACGAACCCACCCTGTTGGCCCATTCCTGGGCGGTATTCGATCGGTTGACCAGTGCCACCGCCTCGTGTCACATTCCGGCGGTTGGGTTGCGTGTGCTCAAACTACTCCACCAAATTTACGAACTCAACTGGTGCCACCTCCACCCACAGGATGCCGCCCAGGTCACAGTCAAGGAGTGCCGCAAACCGTACCAGATGCGGCAGGGCGGATTTACATTCTATCCGGAATTCCACCGGCTCGGTCTGAAGGTCTCCGAAGTAGCGGCCGGGCTGCTGGGTAGTTTGGGTGCGTCAGGCCCCCGAATCGATGCGGCAAACGGCGACGGCGAGGACGACGACGAGGAAGCAACTCCTGAAACCGTGGGTCGGCACTCCCTGGTCGCGCCGCGCGGCTTTAAATCGGCCGACCTAGTCTACTTGTTGCAGACCGAAATAACGTTTGCCGCCGATCCCGTAGCCCGGATCACAACCTACGCCAATGCCGGGTTTGCAGCGATGCTGGCGGACGATCCCCGGCCGCCGCCAGAATTTCCGCTCCTTACGCCCAAAACGTTCCCGGTGTTCTACCGGTCTGTGACGGTCGCCCTGACGGAGGTGGTAGCTGGGTTCGAAGTGCCCGAAATCACCTTGTTGACGACCGGACTGGCCCAACCCCGGCCTGGGGATCCACGAGCCGAAGACGGCGACTTCGGCCTGGCTGGGGTGACCCGCCGATTGAACGAAATCCAGGCCGCGGTTGACGTGTGGCGTGCCCTGATTGGGTTGGTGCAGGTACGCGACTCGCACGAGTTCCTCATCCCGGCCCTACGCTGCGGGCGCTACTTCGCGGCGGCCTTCATCACCACCTGCGTGGTGTTCATGGAACGTCATTTCCGGGTCACTCGAACCCGATTGTCGGCCATTTTTAAACCACTCCAGCGCACCACCCGTACTTTGCAGACCATGTGCGGACACGCCAAGGCCACACGGGACCCGCAGCTTGCCGCCCTGGTCCCACCGCTGCGTAAGGAACTGGAGAAGCTGGTTTACCGCATCAAGGCCATGTTTGAACGAAACAACTGTCTAGCGGCCTTTTCGGTGGGCAGCCTCAAGCACCGGAACCTGGCTGGGGAGGAGGTTCCATCACAGATGCCCCCACCGCCGGACGCAGGCGAGTTCTCGGGCGACTCAGATGACGACGGTGACGAGCACGACGGACTGCCTAGCGGGATGAATGATCCAACGTTAGAGGTGGACGACGTGGGCGAGTTGATGCAGAGTTTAGTCGACCGCTTAAGCGACAGTGAGGCGGAAGGGGTTGATCACCGGGATCGGGACCCAGTCTCCTCCGACCAGGTCACAGAACGTAGCGGAGTACGTAAAAAGGCGGCTAAACGGCCCCCTGCCGAAAAACCCGGCCCAAAAAAGCGCACCAGAGCCCGCGTCACCAACCAGCCGGAGACCGTGGACCAGCCGCCGACGCACGACAAACCTCTCAATAAGGTGAGTGTAGGATGTCAATTGGAAAGAAAAGAAGAAGACCATGTCGCTCCAGTCGAGAACACTTTGAGTTACCAGGTATTCGGACGGTGCAAAGCGATTTATGCAGAACAACATATATATATATATATATATACATGTATATGTAGATAATCACAACTCTATGCTACCCTCACTGACACTTTTCTTTCCTCACGATCTCTTATCTATCAGAAACAACACCGGGCTGCTAGGTTTGGCAACCTGATGGCCCGAAAGGAACGACGCGAGCGAGGGCACCGGGCTGCTGAGGAGGAAGCCACTGACAACCAGTTGAGCAACAGCCAAGTGGGGGTCAGTGGAGATTCAGATCACGCTGATACAATGGAGGAAGAGTAGCGTCTAGGAGAGGGAAGACCTCGGGTGTCGATCATATTCTCCAAACGATACCTTTTTTTTCTTTATTTATTCTGATACTGCAAAATATTTAGTCAAGTACGGTCGGCTTACTTAGCCTCCGTAACTCATCCACATGACTTTTATATATTAAAATCAGCGCCATAGCCGCCAATTCATGGTTTTGATTACACACCCCGCCAATCATTCCAAAATGACTGGTAAAAGCTTGGTCATGGGGTGGCGGTAGATCGCCCCCCTCCTCTCCCATTTTTCCGCCTCTGAAGGAGCTTGCTAGTTCACTCTCACGCCCACTCACTAAGGCCGAAGCTTTGGGAAGCGGAAGCTGATAAAGGGCAGGGTATGAGTGAATACGAAGGGGGAATGGAGACGACATCGGCGGCCCCAGGAGCCACTTCGGCCCGACGGGCGGTTGCTTGCTGCCATGCCGTCTAAGTGCGGTAAGCTTTATTTTCTGAGGTCTGCCGGTACGATTGTCATTAGGAATAGCGACAGTCTGGAATCATGCAATGGCCCGGAAATTAGGATACTCTGCCTCATTAACCTGCTACTATCTCACAAATACGCTATACATTTTAATGGTGGGGAGGGGGGGAGAGAAGCGTTGTTAATTTTTAGGATTGTCGATTAGCGACGAGACGCTGTGCTCGCAAAAGAAAGTAGAAGAAGAATACATTAGATACGGAGATGAGAGGGGGAGATAAGAAACATGGCGTAAAGTTATGTATACGAGAGCCAGGCATGTGTAGACGTGGCATAAAGAGGATGGTGACGACTATAAAGTAAAGAGGAGGGAGGGGGAAATGATGCGAGCAGAAGAAGTAAAAAAGAAAAATGAAGTTGGGTGGTAGAATAGGGCTGAAAAACGAAGAAGGGGTTGAGCCAAGAGGCCAGTGTGGGAAAGAAATGGATATAAAAACGATCTTATACATGTTAAAAAGGGAGTCGATACGGGTTGGCACTGACGGGTCATGTGGGAGGACAGCTGGGGAAGGGAGCTACGGCTGGGATTGGGGTGATGAAGATTTTGCGCCTGTACCTAGGTCACGGCGAAACGCCCTATGTAATGGACCAACGCTTGTTGGGATCCTGCCCGTCGAGGTTGACCATACCGATGGATGACGGCTGCTTGGTGAGATGGAACTTTAGGTTCTTGCCGAAATTCCGCAGGGTCATGTAGGCGACACCGGCCGTGAGGGCATCCAAGAGGCAGTCTACCACCAGAAACATGGAGAGGACGATCCGCGAGTTACCGAATTTGTCAACACAGTTGGCGCGACACGACACGTCGAGGTCTGGACAGGCGGGTTCGCAGGAGAGGTAGGATGCGGCGGGGTTGTGGATGGTGTAGAGCTTAATGATAAAGTACACAAACATGGCCACACAGCCCAGCAGGAAGGCGATCATACCGATACGATGCTCGCGACGGACCGAAAAATAGGCGATGGTGAGCATGGTGATACTGGCGACTAAGGACATGACGATGTGGACGGCTAGATCAGTGTAGGCCGAGTTGGGTAAAATGACCAGGACAATGTACTGAATAGAGAAGCCGATGAAAAAGTACACATCCACCTTCAGAAAGACGATGAACACCTGGTAGGTACGGTAAATACTCCGCATGTGCATGTCGGCACCAATCTTCTTGTAGATGCTCCAACCGTACACCTGGTACAGCCGATAGGCCTGGTACACGAGGCCCAGGGAGAAGACAATGGCCACCCCGATGGCGGCAAACTCGAGTGACCGGGGCACGGCGGCGCCATCGTTCTGGACCGGGGAGCCGGTGGCAAAGGAAATTATGTCATTCATGGCGGCGATGGCACGGTCCCGCTGGAAGACCTGTACCACCGAATACCCAGAGAGGCACACATTAAACACGGCTAGAGCGATGACCTGAATGGTGTTTTTGTTGTAGGTGGCGTTGAGACAGAGGTAGACCTGGAAAAGCTGGGCGGCGATGTAGAGGGCAAAATAGACCGGTACGGCCTCAGCGTTCTTGCGGGCGGCGGCGAATTGCTTCTTGTTGAGGCCGATGGCGGTTGAGGAGATGGCGGTGAGGTTTCGGACCTCTTCGTTGTGGAGGATAATCAATACGACCTCAATGACAGACATCACAATACACTGGGCAAAGATGGTGATAATGGAAATACGGACCCACTTGGTGTCGCCCGTGGTGTAGGCCTCCGCCTTTAGAGGGTTGAAAATAGCAGCACAGGGGGGGGGAGCGAGGTGAGATAATTCAGGCGACAAGGAAATGAAAGTTAGGGTTTGTGGTGGCGGTCAGGTGGTGGGCTCCTTAGGAGCGTGGGGACGAGCGAGCATCGTATAGGCTACTCTATCCTTGACCGCGCAAGATGATAGTCGCGGCACATTTCGACGGCTAGAAAACCATAGAAATAATTTCCCCAAGACGCGGCAGGATTGATAGCACGACTAAAGAGGGGGGAATCTCCACTCGCCAAGGCTCATAGTCGAGATTAAGGTAACTTACAAAGGAGGCCTTCCAACGCCCGATCATACCCATCGGGTAGGTAGTATAGCGCGGGGTGGGTGACGGCGGCTGTGGTGGCGGGGACGGGGAGGAGACGTAGCCGTAGGGGTGAAAAGGCGACAGCTTGGCGGACGGGCTACGGGCGGGGTCTGGACGGAGGCCCACCGCGTAGAGTCGAAAGAAGGGGTGATTGCGGGCCAGCAGGCGGTTGGAGACCAAAGAAAGGGGGCTCACGAAACAACTATGGGTAGTGGTCAACAGCAGTGGCTGGTAGGTAAAAGGGTGCGCGCGGTCGGGACAAGTGGAGTAGCAGAAAAGTCGGGCCTAAAGAGTAACGGATTCCGGCCGAAACCAGCGGCGACGGAGCAAAGGTGAGCGGAGCTTAAAGAAGGTAAGCAGCGGGCCGGTGGTTGCCTACGGAGGATAAAGGAGGCGGGATGGCAAACGAGATGGCGGAGGTTAAATAAAACAAAATACTCAAGCGCGGGGCTGCTTGGAGGGTGAGGCGCAGGAACAGGCGGGGAAAAAAAAGTCCCGCAGTAGTTGAGATGACCGTCGGAGGGCCAATTGAGGGAGATGCTGGCGAGTAGGCAACAGAGGGCGAAGGGCTAAATGAAGTGGCCGAACGACCGGAGTAGATAAAGGAAATAGCTCTGCCAGAGGTGAGGGGGGCGAAATGTAAAGGCAGACTTCAAAGAACAGATTCACGGCCCAAAGTATAGGCGGTGCGACATCCCCGAGTGCGGAGGTACGTGTGGGGGCAGGTGGACGAGGGGGTGGGTCGTACGGAGTGGACGACGGGGAGAAAGAGCGTGAGGGCCACCCAACAAAGCTGGACTACAGAGAGCGGGCGGGCGAATTGGAGCGATAGCGGGGGGGGGGGGCTAGATGGAAGCAAGCGGCCAGAGTTAAAAAACGGTAGCAAAAATAAGCGAGGGGCGAGTGGGCGGTGCAAATGGTCAGGCCGGCTATATGAACTATGGACGGCCTGGTCAATAATCATGCATCTCCGGTAGATAATATCGTTGAGGCTAAACCCACGGTCAGGTACGATGGTCAGGGGGTCTGTGGTCCAAAGTGATCACGGCTCAGCAGGAGCAAACTCTAAAGTAAACAAACTAGGAACTAAGGAGGAGTCTGCCAGCGTCTGAGCGGCACCCGAGCAATATAAATGTCCCCCAGACCCCAGAGGGCGCCAGGGTAGGCCTACGGTTCAGTAGACGGCAATCGTAAGCGGAGTTTTTCTGTCAACTACCCGGCCAGTGCAGTGGAGGTTGATCTACTGGTCGGCTTGGCACGCTACTCCAGTCCAGCCGGCCTGTGACCCAAGCTCGCGGTCGCTCCCAGCGAGGATCTTCACCCCGCACGGGGTCGGCCCTCCTTCGGTGCACCTAGCCTCTCACCAACCAACCACACTTCCACTCCGAGCCCATGGCGAATCGGGTTACGCACCTGGCCGCCTTCATGTTAATTAAATGATAGCTCTCTTAGGAGCGACTGGTAATGGGGGGGGGGCAGAAGGGCTAGGCTACCACAAAGGGCGTACCAGTCCACCCTATGGACCGATTAGGCTACGACCGTTGTGTCTCCGTCCCCTGCCCCCCAAGCCCTGCACCATGATTATATAAGGCAGGAAGGGGTGAGGGCAAAGACGAGCAGGGGGAGAGCGGATAAGTCGGTGTGCACTGTGTACTTCTCATTGGCCTACGGGGCAGGAATGGTGCAAGGGGATCCGCCCGATAGGTCGGGTAAGGTATATAAAGACAACAACAACGCCATTGGAAAGAGCAAGACTGCTAAAAGCCCTGGGGCAAAGGGCCGGGGATTTCAGTCAGCTTCCAGCTTGGCCATCTAGCCTCTTTATGCTTTACCAAAACAAGCACGGTGGTGGTGGGCAGGCCACACCCATGTAGGCCAACTAGTCATTAGGATCGTTCGAATCCAGCCACCAGAGCAACGTGCCAAATCCCCCACCCCTCTTTCTCACATACAGCGGAGCTGCCTATTGTTTACATTTTTTTCTGCTGACCCATCCTCACCACCCACTCGGCACCCTATTCAACGTTCTTCCTCGCCCGTTACCTTGCCCCAAGTACGGGTGCCCGATCGACCCTCCCTACGCTGCAGACACCTCGAACTCGCCACCCAATCAGTCCACCAGTCCTGTCGAAACGGAACCCTTAACCATGTCGCGTAAATCCCGTCACGGGAATGCCGCACCCGGTCCGCAGACCGAGAAGCTCTACTTCCACATCCCTGACACCGTCCCCAAGGACGCCGACGGTCTCGACAATGTGGATGCCTTCTTCGCTGCCGCCCAGGTTGTCAGGGCTCCCTCGACACCTGCTGCCTTCCGTGCCAAAGCCGGTTTGCCAAAGCCGACCGCCGTGCTACCACTGGCAGACGGGACCAACCGTGACCTAGATATCGATGTTAGCGCGACCGAGTCGCCATGGAGGGTCAGACTCGGCCAGACGCCGACGGGTATCTCTAGTCTCTTATCGCCCTCCCAGGTATTCGGCTCCTACGATAGCGACGCGTTTTCACCAGCACCCAGTACGTTTTACGCCGCGTCTGTCGGCCCCCAATCGGTTAAACGCGAACTCCAGACCCCCGCCCGTGACCTTCCCGCGGAGACTGAGGTCTACACCCCTACGCCGGCTACCAGCAAGCGGCCCAGGAATTCACCGCCTCTTCAATGTCCAGGTGAGTAGCTCCGACGACCTTTTTTTAAAGTACTGATCTGGTCAGTACCGCTGCCCATCTACGTTAGAATGGCGTCCGGTGCGGCAATGATATCATTCCTTGTACTCGCCCTAACCACTATATATTTATGGACGATGGCTATACCCGGTTCACGCCGATGCTTAGCCGAGCCTATGCTCATAACCCAGCCTGATGCAGAACTACGGCCCCCCGTCGAAGCCACCCCGGAGTCGCCCCTCCGATTTGACGACGGCGTCTCGCCGGATACTCCCACTCCATCCTGCTTGAGTCCCATACTGCCCGTCCTGTCCCCGCCTTCCGCGGTACCAACCTTGCCATGTATGGAACCTGTACTTGAAGCGCAACCTAAGCCGCTCACGTCCCAGCCTGCAGCACGGAAACCCGAAGCCCCGGTTGCGCCGACTACTGCGCCGCTTCCGCCCCCGCCCCCCGCCCGACGACTCAACTCGCGCCACACCGACTTTAGCTTACCGGGCCAGAAAACTGCACTGGAGAAGGACCTCAAGCGATGCAACGGCCACCGGATGTCCTTAGCTCTGACCAAGCCCCGGGCACCGATCACTAAAGCCAATATATTTGGCTTGCGCAAATCATTAGCACCGGGTAGAGCCGTAACTGGACCATCCGCATCGTCCGATGCTTCCAGAAGACCGAATGCCGCCACTTCAGTACCGACCGCGCGAGCTAGTACGACTAGCCACGACAAGGTTGCTGTAGCGACTCGGTCTGGTCCCATCGTAGCGTCGGAGATCACTCCCCCAGTGGGTGCGGACCCACACCCTAATGCCATCGCGACCCAACTGATCATGGATATTGAGGAGCAAGGTAAGGCCATTACATGTGTGCTTTAATGTCGAATTTCTGCGCCTGCCCTCGGCAAAATACTAACCCACTCATGGTCTTGTTTATATACTACCACCTCTATCCATCTAGATGAAGCTGAGCCAGAGATGGACCCCCATTTCTCAGACCCGCCGGATCTATTGCCCACCATCCCTACGGACCCGGCTCCCACTACGCAGACCGAGCTGCCGCCAGACGGTCCGATGTATCTGGAAACCGAGGTACCCCTACCGCCGCTCTCGCCTTCATCGCCCACGGCTTCACCGCCTATCCACCCAGTCTCAACTTCGAGGTTCGAGTACGCTTCCTTTTACGATGGGTACAGCGATCTGGCAGGTACCATCGGTACTGGTATGAGTAAGTGGACGCTCCGGTTTTTTAAATCTCGATAGGGAAGCTAACGCGCTGGAGTCCCCTATTCATCTGCTAGCTACACGATACTAACGGACGTGCTATCTTTTTTGTACGTAATTCTTGCCGCACCACCTTTCTAGTTACCAGCGGCGACCTCAAAGATATTTACATCGGCCTCGTCGCCTCGCCCACGCTCTGCTCTGGCACCATGGACGTTGGTCCCAACTCGCAGTCCGGCCCGCATCGCTTGACTGCCACCACCTTGGTAAGTTGGATTGTGCTTTAGATATTGCAAGCACCAGAGCCCCCCGCCAAGCCTCCCTGGGGACCTAATGGCGCTAATACAAGGCCACCGGGTCGCTGATCATATTCATTCTGATAAACCACGCTCCACCCTCCGGCTTCCACTTTGCCAGCTCTTTTATGTCGTCGAAGGGGAGGGCGAGGTCAAGATTGACAAGATACGGTTTTCATTCAAACCCGGCGCCCAATTTCAAGTGCCCTGTGGTAAGTAACGATCGGTAGGTGGGAGGGGTCGGAAGGCTGACATGCGAGTCGGGCAGCACTACAGTACTTGTACGGTCCACCAGATTCTAACAGTCTCTCTTCTTACAACGTCCTACGTACATCCGGTTTTCTAGGCACCCGCTACTGTATTTACAACCGCGCTAGCGTCAAGCTACGCATGTCGGCGGTGTGTATCCGAGAATAGAGAC
>JANBPT010000308.1:0-45803 GCA_027575765.1 Tieghemiomyces parasiticus | reverse complement strand
GTTGCCCAGAACTAGGAAAGGGGACAAATTCTTGGATTACACTTTTGTCTTTACTTTTCTTGACTTGCTTACTAAACTGTTGATACCCTTACATTACAGACTGTGAAACGTTGTTTAATATAATAGAAACAGTACCCCAAGGCAGGGTTGATAAAAAACACTCCCCAAGCTCAGAGATGCTGGAGCTTGGGCTATAAATAATAATTGTGAATCCTCAATAAGGCTGTAGCTTGGCTGGCTACTCCAAAGTTGGCTAATTTGCCTATTGGCCCCTCCAGGTATGAAACATAATAAATCAAAAAGTTGTAAGACAATAGGTTGCTTAGGTCATGGGAAAATGGCCTGTCAGCTGATGGGAAATCTGCCAAGTTTGCATAATTGAAAATGTATCCTTCCCAAGGCCTCAGTCCTTCACCCTGGCCTTTGTAGTTTGCTTGGTTAAGTCACTCAGACTTTCCCAAATGTTTTACTACACTAGGAATCTTGAGGAGCCCAAAATACTAACTCGGCTCCACAAGACATTGTTGTGGACCAGTGCCCACAACTTAACCACCTCCAGATATTATTAGCTCAGCCTTTATCACTAATGGATAAAGGGTGGAAGCGGCTTTGTCATTGATGGTTGTTACTTTATTTGCATCATACTCAATTAGTATTTAAGGTGCAAAGCATGTCCACTAAATAAACTTCAGACTCTTTTTCATACTTTTAATTAGCACCATTTGCACTTGACTTACTATTGATCTTTGCACGAACTGCACTGTCCCCCTGACTGACAAAAAGAGCTGGCCAATTGCCACCCCTCTGATACTGATATTCAACCCAATAGAGGGTGCTACCACATCAGCATTGTTGTGCATGGGACCTAAAACCTTTTATCACTTCCTCTATCAAGTTTCGATTTTACATTTGTTTATCAGGTTTGGACAACTCTTTGACTCCAATCCTATATCAGACTTGTCACTTTGTCAAAGGAACCGTTACTATTTGTCTTTCATTCTTGTTTGCTGATTAAGCTTTGTTTTCTTCCAAATATAAAAGGTGTAAACCGCACCCTACAATAAAGGATCAGATATTCTCTCTTTTCATATTTAGACCAAATTCGACTACTATTTTTTTATCATCCTTATTTATTATACCGTACAAAAGACACTGAACTGCCATTGTTCACAACATATAAAGCTGACCGGTATCTGGAAGCCGGCCCCACCTTCAAAAGAACCTCCAAGTCAAAGTGAAGAATTCAGGAAGATACAGTCGGACCAGGGCTGTCCAAATCTGTAGCTCAAAGTTTGATAGGTTAACTATTGTCGGAGAAAATCTATAATAAAATCTATAGACGTTTACCAACAAACAAGCTTAGGAGAATATTGGTAATAGACTTTACTGATGGGATAGTGCCAATGGATGGCACTATGGGACAGAAAGTGGGAAATAATCTGCCAGGCCCTGTGTTGCATACTTGGGCCCGGCTTATATACTATGACTATGATAAATGATTTGCACTGATTGGTGGAGGACCTGACTGGTCCCCTGTCTCTTCTGGGCCTCTCCCAGAGGTTGCCTGGTCTCTTGTCTTTTGTTTCTTTTGATGGTTGTATAGGCGTGGCCTCTTACAGCTCCTCAAAGGGAGAAGCCATGCTTGGCTTCACACCAATGTGGTGCTTGGCTCTGGGTGGAGTTCTTTGGTTAGGCTGTATGCAACAATGGTCTGGGCCTAATGGCAAAGGTAATGGGGTTGTTTACAATAGTGGCAATAAGTAAATAGTATGGGATTGTACACAGTCAATTTGTTGACAACAAAAAATAGAGAAATAAAGCTTTTACTAAGACGAATCAAAAATTACAATAAAAAAAATAGCTGGTGAGCCCTTGCCTAACTGCGCAGGCTTGCTTTTATACTGATGAGCGGGGGAAGGATCTACAGGTGCCTCCAATTATTTTGAGGATTTCTAAGTCAAATTAGTTTTATTCAATATAGCTGCCACCACTCTGTACCACTCGGCGAGCCCTTTCTATCCATCTATCAAAACAGGCTCTATAGTCACTTGGCTGGAGCCTGGCTAACTGCAATCGCCAGGCGTCCACGACCGCCTCCACTGTGCTGAAGTTCTTGCCCCTCAGCCGCTGTTTGATATTCCTGAACAGCCAGAAGTCGCAGGGGGAAAGATCAGGACTGTAAGGAGGGGCTGGCAGAAGTTTGAGTTTAGAGTCGGAAATGTAGGTCTGGGTAGCTGCAGCACAATGCGGTGGTGCATTATCATGGTGAAGCCGCAGGGGGTGACGGTCCAGACTTCCACGTGCCTCCATCCAGGCCTGGACCATGGGTTTCAGCCCGTACTCTACATAGAGTTTGGCGGAGACCTTGACACCTGGGGGCATGACGCTCAGGTTTAATAGGCCACGCCTGGTGAAATAAATGGTCAACATCACCTTGGGTGTGGTACGACCTTGGCGAGTCTCAGTTGGGACAGGGCCACTTTTAGGACACCACCTCCGGCGATTGGAGCCAGCAGGGGGATCATAAAGGTACACCCAAGTCTCGTCACCTGTGACAATGGAGTCCAGCAGGTAGTCACTGGCTCCATCAAATTTCTCCAGGAACTCAGTGGCAAAACGTACCCGCTTGTGGTGCTGGTCGTCGGTGAGGTTGTGGGGGATCCAGCAATTGAAATAGCTGTGCAACCCCAGGTCCCTGCGCAGGACTCTGCGCATGGTACTAGGGGAAGTATGGCAGGCCCAGGCCAGCTGCTCAACAGTAAGTCGAGGGTCTTCCCCCAGCCGCCTCAGGATTATGTCCCCATAATATGCACCAATGTCATCTGATGGGCGGCCAGAATAAGGGTTGGCTTCAAAAGAGCAGTGGCCTGTGCGAAAGCGAGCCAGCCACCTGTAGATGGTGGAGTGGCTAGGGGCGGCTGAGCCCAGCTTGGATGTCAAAACATTAAAAATATCATCTGCTTTGCAGCCCTCCAGATAATAATTATAAATGAGGACCCGCACATCACGCCTGGTAAACTTGGGTGGAGTGGGGGAGGGGGTTAGAAAAGTAGACATGTTGGATGGTTAAAAAAGATAGTTGTGAAGTCACAAATGGTTCAATCCTGGAGTGGTTTATACCAATCGACTCAGCATCATTGACTCTCTTAGGTTTCATCTGAAACACTGTGATCTGAGACCTCCCGCTTAAAATTCTCAAAATAATTGGAGGCACCTGTACATCCCCCTGCATAAGGTGCATAACCTTAAACCTTATTCTTAGTCTCCCCCGCCAAGGGCTTGCCCATTGTTTTTGCTTTCCCCATGTTGATGTGCCTGTCAGATGCCTTCAAGAGTCAAAGTGGGTGTTGGCACCACAAACTGTAAAGCGGGCCAATATCTGGAAGTCGGTCCCGCGCTCAAAAGAACCTCCGAGACAAAGTGGAGAATTCAGGAATATACAGTCGGACCAGGGTTGTCCAAATCTGTAACGCAAAGTTTGATAGGTTAACTATTGACGGAGAAAACCTTAAATAAAATCTATAGACGTTACCAACAAGTGAGCTTAAGAGAATATTGGTAATAGACTTTACTAACGGAATAGTGCCAACGGATGGCACTATGGGACAGGAATCAGAAAATAAGCTGCCGGGCCCTGTGTTGCAAACTTGGGCCTGGCTTTTATACTATGACTATACTAAAGGATTAACGCTAATTGGTGGAGGGCCTGACTGGACCCCCGTCTCTTCCGGGCCTCTCCCAGAGGTCGCCCGGTCTCTTTTCTTTTGTTATTCTCAATGGTTGTATAGGCGCGGCCTATTACAGCTCCTCGAAGGCATAAGCCGTGATCGGCTTCACAAAACATGAGTGACAGCTTGCCAGAGTGGTTAATGGGTATGACTAGAAATCATATGGGATCTTCCCGCGCAGGTTCAAATCCTGCAGCTGTCGTTTCGTTAATTTCACTTTTTTCTTAAACTGGGAGAGGCAGCTAATCCGTCATCATTAGGATGTCTCTTGCCAGATACAATCTGTGAAGTACGAATTAATTTCATATATGAACCTTAAATTAATAACTGCCACGTTTCTAATCGCAAGGTTGAGATTATTGAGGCTTTGGAGTGACGGGGATAATATACATGGATGGTGACATTGACAAGGCCCAAGGTAGGACGGTGTGGAAAGCTGAACACTATGCTTTGCGGATAGCCACCGGGGACGACTTAAAAATTCTGCTACAGGTGGATTCTAAGGCCAATTGTAGATTAGAAATATAGGCCCCCCACTAAACGGCGGAGCAGGCGCTGTTCTTTTTTTGACTCCCATCTAGATGTGCAATTAGGTCAGATTGGGCAAGTTACGAGCAAAGACAAGTGATGACAACGATGATACTACTTGCCCTGACCAGGGAGCACGTGAGCGATATGATAGGAAAACTGGTTAGAATTCAGAGTGGGATAAAGTGAGTGGGAGTGGCAAACACGCCTTTTTCTTATATTGGTGTGACAGGATTGCTATCTATAGTAACAGACATGGTGGGGGCGGCGTGAATGAAGTACGAGTAGAAGCATTGGGCAATTATGGCACCCATAAACCAGGCCACCAACTACCATGCCGCGGGTGCGTCGGACCGCAGAACTTCCAAGCCACCATCTGCCAGAGGTTGCAGGATCTTCCATGCAACCACTGGAGACACACCCCCTCACTTCACCAGCCCACAACGTGGCAATTGCCAGGCAATCTGTGCCAACCAAGGCCCCAGCCCTCCTCCATGACTCCTTCTCCGTTTTGTCACTACCGTCTTATATTTTCTTGACATTGCATAGCACCCCCTACCTCTGGGTGGCCTTCCACTCCTCCAATAAACCCTCCCCGCTGATATACTTGTCCAGTGAATGCCAGACCCCGATTTATGTGTATTACAGTAATCCCCGTCGCTCAGCCCTATGTGATGGGCATGGTAGCACATTCTTGCGTAATCCATGGGGCATATCAGCTGCGTCTCACGCTGAAAAATACTGGACAATCGCGTAGATACAAAAATACACACTTCTATTCTTTGCCAATGCTTGGCTTGGGTTTAGGTACGACTGCATGGACGGGATAGTACGCGTAAAACTTGATCATAATTGTCACCTGTTACAGCCATGTAGCCTATTCTGTCGCGTTTAGATTAATTTTGGACCTAGTTTGATTCGAGCGCCTTTGTTGCTTGCAAAGTGTTTTTGTATATTGTACCGGGGCTTCCAATGTAAAGGCCGGAACAGGATATTAGAGCGCAACTGTACTTGGCCGTGTTAAAATTACATGGGAATGTAGGACAAAACTGGCAAAAGTTTGACTCTGGTGCCAGAAATGTTAGCACATGTGGCTGCAGCACTAATTTGCCGGTGCACTATTATGGGAGAGTCAGGGGAGGTGATGGGTCTGGCCTCCCCATGCCTTTTCTCAGGCTGGGAAAATGGGCTCTAAACCGCGTTTTGTGTAGTGGTCAGTAGGGACCTTGGTTTGCGAGAGGCTTGAAGATTATGAGCAGCAGGTCGCGTCTGATAAAACAGGCTGACAGCTTAACCCTGTGTGTGACAAGACCCCGGTGGACCTGGGCTGGGACAGGGCCACCGTTAAGACATCCCCTCCGGCGATCAGAGCTGGAAAGCGGATCCCAGAGACGCACCGAAGTCTCGTCACCTGGGGCAATGGAGTCTAGCAAATACCCACTGAGCCCCTCTAATTTCTTCAGGGAATCGGCAGCGAAATGTAGCCACTGGTGGTATTGGTTTTTAGTGAGACCGTAGGGGATCCAGCGGGCACAGTCGCTTAGAAACCCTTAGTTCCTACCCAGAACATTACGCATGACATTAGGGTGTGTGTGTGGCAGACATGAGCTAGTGGTTTGGCAGAAAACCAAAGGCCTACCTCCAACCGTTGCGGGGCTGTAACCCCATATAGCTCACCAGTGTTGCCTGAGGGGCGACCAGCTCGGGGCTTATCCCCAAGGGAGGTGTGACCCATGCGAAGGTGTGTTAGCCTCCTGTTGACTGTGGCGGTCATTTCAGCTAAAATGTAACCCGCCTTGCAACCCTTGGGAGACAAATTATGAACGAGGGCCTGTACATAACGGTTGGCAGATTTGGACGGCCCGGAGGGTGGAGTTTCTGAAGTCGGCATGTTGAAGAGGTAAAAGTGCAAATTGTAGGGTGACGAGTGGTCCGTTCCTCAATTGGTTTATACCGCTCGATTCTTCACCTTAAAAGCACTCAACTGCCATCTACAACGCCGATATCTGAGGCCGCCAGCTGTAACATCAAACATTTACGATCAATCTACACTTGACGATCGAGGTCTAGCCCCGTCGAAATGGATGGGCTAGCCGGTCGCTGCCTAGATCCACCCGTTGACCCTGCGACGGAGACCTGGCATCTTTAAGCTCACCCGCCCTCTGTTTGCGCCCGGATAACCGCTGCACCAATGGCCAAGCTCCCGTTCGTCGCGTGAGCAAACGGGCTTCCTCACCTCTAGCCTTCTTCCCATAAGTCCCACCCGCTTCCCCTCCCCGCCAACCCTGTACGACCCCCAGAGTGTGGTTGGTAAGGAGCCCTTGCCTTCGCCATCACTGTCTGCATCGCCCATCCAGCCCAGCCACGGCATCCGTCGGCTGGTCGCCTGACATCCGCGCCGCGCGTACATGCAGCTGCCCTCTCCTGCCCTGCACATCCTCTCCCGCCGCATCTTTTTTCGGCCACATCGCATCGCTGTTTACATTCCCTATACTCTTTTCTACCCTGCGCATCCCCATCTCGTACATAGGACCCCCATAACCTCAGCGTTCCCCTGTTTATAGCCTATCGCCCTCCCCTGACGCGATTCCTCTCGCACATCGTTGTACCCGTGTGCGATTCTCGTGATTCCGGCCGTTGGCCACTTCTAGTAGCTACTTCCCCCCTTCGTCCCCCCGATTCCCTCCTGCTTCTCCGTTCAACGGGTCGCCAGCCCTGCCCTGTCTCTTAGTCTCACCCGTCCACCGCCGCCGGTCCGGCCGTTCCCCAGCCCTGCCGCTATGTACTATGGTCCCAATACGGGGGTCCCCTCCCCTCACAACGGGTCCGTGGCCCCCGGGTCGCCTACCCGTGTGTCGTCGCCGGGTAACAACATCGTGTCGCCCTCGTCTCTTGGTTATGCCGTGTCGCACAATGCCTCGCCCCTCTACTCCAATGTAATGCCTCGATACTCTCTGCAGGCCAGCATGGGCCAGAAGCTCCCGCCTCAAATGGGTAGCCTCGGTGCGCTAACCATGAGTGGCAACGGAGGCAGCGCTACCCCTGGACCGTACTCGACCACCGGCCTGTTTGGGAACCCCGGTACGCCTAACGGGGGCCTACTAAGCACGCCCCCCGGTGGTCCGATGGGCAACGGGTTGGGTGTTGGCCATGGTGGCCCCAACGTCATGTCGCCTGGAATGCATCCCTCCAACCCTGTTGCTAACCTGCCTCCGGTGGCCGCTGTGCCGCTTTCCTCGCAGCACCAACAACTTATCACGCAGCACCAAAAGTCCCGGTCGGCCGCGTCCGCCCACTTCCACGCCCGCACCGCTCTCGCAGCCTCACGCTCCTCTCAGTACAGCGACACTGGTAACGGCACCGATGGCCAAGGATCCGGATGGACTGCCATCGACTTGGGTGGCATGGACCTGCGCAGCGTCAGCCCCGAACTGTTCCGGTACGACTTTTTGACCAAAGTGTACCTCAACCACAACCGCCTGGCCCACCTCCCTGCGGCCATCCAGAATCTGACTGCCCTCACTGTCCTGGACGCCTCGGGGAACCAGCTCACTAGCGTCCCGCCCGAGTTGGGCATGCTCACACGCCTTAAGGAACTTCTACTGTTCGACAACTCCATTGCCAACCTGCCCTTCGAGCTGGGGACCTTGTACAACCTCGAGACCCTAGGCCTCGAAGGTAACCCGCTGCAGGACCCCCTAAAATCCATCCTCCAGAAGGAGGGCACAGGCCCGGCCATCGCGTTCCTGCGCGATAATGCCCCGGCCCCGCCGCAGCCCCGGATGCGCGAGTGGGTGACCCTGGACAAGGACGCCGGCAGCAGCGGCTGCGAGATGCTTTCGGTGCTCAGTTACAACATTTTGAGCAGCAAGTACGCGTCCCCACAGATGTATGGGTACGTGCCTTCGTGGGTGCTCACGTGGGAGTACCGCAAAGAGTTCATCCTCCAAGAGATCCAGGCGCTCAACGCCGACGTGGTGTGCCTACAGGAGGTCGAGGCGTCACAGTATGAAGAGTTCTTCCGAGACCAGCTGTCGTCGGGTGGTGGCTACGCCGGCACATTCTGGCCCAAATCGCGCGCGCGAACCATGACGGACCAGGAGCGCAAAGGTGTAGACGGATGCGCCATCTTTTACAAGGCCACCAAGTTCAACCTGATCGAGAAGCACGTGCTTGAATTTCAACAGGCTGCCCTGCAGCGCAAGGACTTTGAGAAGTCAGACGACGCATTCAACCGGTTCATGACCAAGGACAACATCACCGGGTTCGCCCTGCTCGAGCACAAGGCCAAACACACCCGGCTTCTGGTGGCCAACAGCCACATCCACTGGGACCCGGAATTTACCGACGTCAAGGTGGTCCAGGTGGCCATGCTGATGGAAGAAGTGGAACGGCTCACCAAACTGTATGGCAGTCCGGTGCCCAAAGCTGGGGATACCAGCGCTCACGGATCCAGCGGCCACCACCGGGCCAGCGGAAGCAGCAGCCATTACCTGACCACGGTGCTGTGCGGCGACTTTAACTCGACGCCCGACTCGGGAGTGGTGGAATACATCACTCGCGGAGCGCTGGAAAAGTCCCACGACGACCTGGCACGGTGCACCTACAGCAAGTTCATGACGGACGGGTTCCAACACGGCCTCCCGTTCAAGTCGGCCTACGCGTCCGTCAATGAACTGCCCTTCACCAACTTCACGCCGACCTTCCGTAACGTCATTGATTATATATACTACACCAACACTACGCTCACCCCTACGGGTCTCCTGGGGGCTGTCGATACAGCCTACGCGAAGTCTATCGTCGGCCTGCCCAACGCCCATTACCCGTCGGACCACATCAGCCTGATGGCTGAGTTCAAATGGCGTCCCTCCCCCTCGTCAACTGCCTCCACCAATGCCTCGGGGTCATCGGCGTCCGCCGGCGGCCACGGCGGTAGCGGGGGGCGGAGTTCGTCGTTCGGTCTGCCTCCGTCGTCGTCTTCATCCTCAGCTCACCAGCGCAGCAGCTCGACGATGGCATTCCAACGAATTACGGGCGAATCTAGCGGCGGCGGTGGTGGCGGATCCTCGTCTCAGTTCCGCAAACCCCTGTCTTTCAAAAAGTAGACCGTCCTCTGTGTGTGTATGTGTGCTTATGTGTGAATGTGCACTTCCCTTCGACATGTTTGATTGCCTCCTCTTCCCGAATACCCTCGCTTTTATCGTTTACTTATCCGCCCCTTACTTCTTCTTTTCTCTCTCTCTCTCACTTCGTGTTGGTTGTCTTGATTTCAGCTGTACCGTTATAAATCGCTATCTATCTCTCTTATGTTGTTGTATCCCGTTGATATCCATCTTCAATTTCACCTGGGGTGTCAGTTTTTAGACTTCTTTCTACGGCGTCGTTGACCTTAAACCTGTTGGCGGCTTTTCTTTGCGCTATCACAGTCTAGTTACACCAGTCAGCCGCTTGCCCCTCTTTGCTGTGCACAGCTCTCTCAGCCGCTACAATGAGTTACCACCCTGGATCATGTAGTGTAACATGCTTTCCCGCGTCCGCCTTTTGACTTTTACTAAAGTTGTCTACTAAGCGCCGACCATTGGGGTAACGTTAGGCCCAAGTAAGTCGATAACAGTGCACCGTTCCACGTACAGTGGGTGACCCAGGATCCTTCTCGAACATGGGCACCGTACTAATATTTCGGAAGTTATCTACCTTAAACCCAAACTCGGGAGATGCGGCCAAGGTGAAGAAGGCCAGATCCTGCTGCATGTAATGCGGGCGGTGGTGAGTGAAGAACACGTAGGCTTCGCCGGGGTGGGCCGGGTCATCCGAGAGGCACGCCCGGCAGGTCTGCAGCATCGCCCGGTGCTGAGAATGGTTGAAGATGAGATCACACAGGATCAGGGTATCAAACTTAACCGGCACGCCACCGATACTATCGCCATCACTCGCCGCGGCAACCGACTGACGGGGCGGTTGAATCGCTGCTAGCAACGGGGTAGGATCCGTACCCCACAGGAACCCCTGGACCTGGACGCGGTTGTCGACATAGGCCTCAGGTAATATTCGTTCAACGTTTCCCCGGATATTATCCAAGAGGCTCTCCTCAGGGTAGTCTGTGACCACCACCCGTCGTGCGCCGTTGAGCCCCGCGAGCAAGGACGGGAGGGCGGCACCGGCGCCGAGTTCAAGGACGGCCTTGTTGCGGACGAGGGACGGGTGTCGGTCGATAAAATGGGAAAACTCCTTGGCGGCGTTCCAGAGGAGATGGCCCCAGAGCGGGTGGTGGCCGAGCAGTCGGACAGTCAGGGTTTTCACGGTATCTGGGTGGTGGTGTAGGTGATTGGTATTCGTTGTGAATGAAGAGGTCAAAGGTCAGCCCTCGGGAGTAGCTACAACAAGGCATGATGATAGGGGGAGGTCTGGTCATCCAACAATATTTTGGTAGAACAGCATTCCCGGGTACTTACCACCAGACTCAATGTTCTCGTCGTGACGTTCGAAGGTTTCAAACACCGGCTCGGGCTCAGGCGGGTAATAGTTTTCGGGTTCCTATTCGGTTGACGGTTGGATACAGGGGAAGCGAGGAGCAGGATGTAAAACAAATGGATTAAGTAGTAGATACGAATAGCCAGCAGAATAAGGCTGCCAGTGCGCATATCGAGCTGCTACGCAGGCCTTATGGTAGACCCGTCGTAGTCCGCAGTTGCTACCGGCAATCCGCATAGGCTCACCTTGAAGAGATCAATAGTCTCCTCATCGAAGAGGAAATCGTTCCCGTCAGCCATGGTGCCGTCGTAAGTGGGAGCGAAGTTTGGACGAGGAATGCGCGGAGAGAGAGAGAGGGGGGCGTGACTTAACGTCCTCAAGGAGCCCAAGTGCGAAATGTAGGTGTAGCGAATGCGAGGCGTGGATCGGAATTAGCGGAGGAAGCAATAGGTCGGTATACCGTTGCGAGAATCCCCCACATTGCTTTTATTTGAGTGACATTAACAGAATCTTCTTCGGGCCTGGCTCATGAGTGGAATGTGGTGGTAATTTTTTTTAAAAAAAAAAGTTATATGGCTCCTTTTAAGCCGCATGCAATTCCCGTCATGTACGGTTCGAAGTATCGTAAGGCGAAGAGCGTATACTCCTATGGAATAGGTAGTAGACTACCACGTAGTTGTATGATGTCGCTACTTGACGAGTAACAAAACATAGGCATGACAGAACACTGGTTAGGACCCTTGGTGCACTTTATTTTCAATATACGTGTGCCGTACAGGCCAGGTGCCTGTCCAACGGTAACGAATGATTTGACCGTGGTAATACCATCGCGAACATCGGCATCGATCAGCCTAGACGGGACGGTGTGGCGACGCGTCCGTAGTCCAGCAGCAGCATGGTCCCAGCATGCTCATACACGCACTGCAGATCCTCTTCAAACTCAGGTATGGTCTCGGCATTAGGTAGGGGAAACCCTGACGATTCGAGGTTGAGTGGATCGCGGAGGCCGAACGCCAGTGGGTGGGGCGTGGTCGGTTGATGGTGACCACCTCCACCGGTGCTGTTGCCTCCTGCCGCTTCATCAGGGTTAGCTTGGGGGGCCGGTGAAGGGGGGGCAGTGGCACCGGCAACGGCCATGTCTGTGTCCTCGATATTCCCCTGGCCGGGATGCCCGGCCAGCTCGGTTCCACCACTAGCCTCGTCGCGAGGTGTCGCCGCCGCGGCCGATAGTCGGCTGCTCTGGCAGTGGATGTAGTTCATGATGCGGTCGCGCATGGTCTGGAGGCGGGTAAGCAGGCCGCCGTAGCGGAGTTCAACGACTTCCCATCCGTACGGTTTGTACATGTACATCCAGAGCGCTCGGTGGTATTGCCAGAGCATCCGGGCGTGGCGGATGAGCGGATCAAGCCGGTGAACGGTGAGCTCGTAAAGTTGGAAAAGATTGCCGTTGCGGTAGGCGTATACGAGGCGTTCCCGCAGATGACACTTGAGGGCCAGAACCTGTGCCAATCGTGCCGGTAGTTGTAGCCGTAGGTTGAGCGGGTGGCGTGGTGCGCGGCCGTCCGAGGGGCTCGGCGCCGTCGCGGCAGCGTCCCCGAGAGAGGCTGGCGCCGCGGCTGCCGCACAGTGAAACAAGTAGTTGGACAGCGCGCGATAGTGTTCCTCGAGGTCGTAGCCGGCGTACTGTGGGCTCATGAAGCTGAGGAAGGGGTCCTCCCACAGTAGCCACTTGCTCAGATTCGGCGGCAGCTGCATTCGGGTCTCGACCCTCGAGTCCCGGGCGGGGGCCTCGTCGAGTCGACTAGCATAGATCCAGTCGTCGTAGCTGCCGCCACATAACGCCGCGAAGCTGCGGCGCACCAGGCCCTGGTCTACGGTCATCGCTGGGGTGTACCCGTGGTGAGCCACGAAAACCAAGGCGGGTAGGGCGGACCAAAAGTCGCACTCGTTACCTTCGTCGCCCCACACGGTGAGCATGAAGTGACGAACCCCGTCGGCCGGGTGCTTAGAAACGACGATGCTGGCTTGGTTAGACTCAAGGGTGAATGGTAAGGAGCACCAGAATCGGTTCCACGTCCATGCCCCGCTGGCCATCCACGGTTGAACGCATCCAAGCTCCCGGTGCTGCTGCAGCTTCTTAGCGTAAATATCCGGATTCACGTGATAATAGTTCCAAAAGACCAATTCCACGTCGGCCGGTAAGCGGCTCATGGCATCCGGCGATAGGGCAGTGTTGGACTGGTCGTAGTAGGCGTACAGTGCGTTATTCTTGGCCGCCAGACAAAAGAGCATGTCGGACCATATCATGGGCTTGACCCCAACGGCCCGACAAATCTCGGTGACTCGCTCCAAGTGGTCGATGAAGATCTCCGTACCGTCCTTGGAGCCGTAGAGCTGCCGAAACCGACCCTCCCCGACGCCATAGGCCTCGTCCATGCCAATGTGGATTCGCCGGGAGCGGAGCGGGCCGGTTACACTGCGGATCATCTTCTCAATAAGGGCATACGTCTCGTCAAACCGACTCAGCAATACCTCGGAGGTGTCGCGTACGTTGGCGAACCGCGGCCACTGCAGGATCTGACCGAGGTGGCCCAGGGTTTGGATGCACGGAACCACTTCTACGCCCAGGTGGAAAGCGTATTCGTCAATAGCTGTGAGTTCGGCGGCCGTATAGGGTCCCCGCAGATAGCCAAAGAAGGGTTCATCACGGATCTGGCCAATGGCGCACGGAAATATTAAAAAAAAAGAGAGAGAGGGGGTAGGCGCAGTGAGTGAAGTGAATTAGACCAGCGGGAACCTATGACTAGCTACAGGAACTAGGCTAAGCTAGGCACACTTCCGCTTCCTAATCGTGACCAAATAGGTCATGCGTATCAATTCTTTCCGGCAAGGTGCTCGGGGGGAGACTAACCTGGTAAGTATCCTCCGTGTAGAGTTGCACCATATTAATCCCGAGGAGGGCGCAGTAGCGAAGCCATTCAAAGACACGATCGAGCAGAAAAACGCCGTTACGGCTGCAGTCGAGCATGGTCCTGTAGCACAGTCGGGTCAGCAGGGAAGGTATACGAAAAAGTCCCCGTAGGTAAGCAACAATCTTCGAGGTGCCAGATGGTGCTGCTCGGCTAACATGAAATTTTACCCTGCCGGATTGACCGAGTCGGCTTACTTACCCTAGCGTCTCGAACTGGGCCAATTCTTCAAAGATGAACCACTCCTTGGGCGTGGGAGGGTTCGAAAGGTGGTAGAATTCCGTAAGAACGCGGCCGAGTGCACGGAAGGCTGGTACGGAAGGTGAACAGCATTTGGTGACAAGAACAAGTATGAGCGGGCTGGTCATCACTTCGTTGGGAAGACTTGGCGGCCGGAACACTGCCTAGACTACCTAGAGCGAGGGAACTCACCTTCGATGGGACGGTTATATTCAATGCGGATAGCACCGCTGCCAGCGTATAAGTTCGGGTCATTAGGTATGAAATTTGTGCGAAGCTGGCCAGGTTCAAGGTCCAGTTTTGATTCGAACCTAGGGCGAAGGGGGGGGATGAAGGTAGTCGTACCGTCGGAAACGGACAACGTTGCCAGGCGAGGACCGACGATAGATAGCGGAGTTAGCCTCTCATGCCCAGAAATACCATCGTAAACGCAGGCAACCCTGCACTCTCACTCATTTCGAAGCAGGGACATCAAGGCTCACATTATCGTCCAAATTACGGCCGTGGCAGGTGGCACCCGGTCGGTGGAGGTGGTGACGGTGGTAGGCGTACTCCCTAGGAAGAAGCGTTCCGCCAGGGCGTGGCGGTGGACTTCCTTGGTACCTTCCCGGATCTCCTCGGGTAAATCGGTCGAATCGATCACGAGAAAGCAGGGCGGGCTCGGCGCCTTGGCCTCACCCAGGATGGGTGTCCCGGTGAGCGGTGACGAGCACAGCGGTTCGGTACCAACCATTGCCCGGTGGGAGGAGGAGGAGGAGGGTGGTTTATCTAATGTGTCTTACATGTGACACGCGTTGTTGCGATTGCTAATTGTAAAAGGGAGGATGGAAGGCCATCAAGATGGGCATAGGTAGTGAGACTGGTTGAGGCATAAAATAATAATAAACTAGAAATATTATCAATCAGTACCACTGCTGGGCCTGCAAAGTAGGTGGTAAGGGCTCGGTAGTTTTAGGGGTTTGGGATGTGGATTAATCAAGTTCTAGGTTTCCCAGTGGGCGGCGCCCGCAATTGCACCGATTACGGAGCCGGTACGTAATGGTGGAGATGGCCAAAGCCAAGGCCGCCAAGGCGGGCTTATGGGGAGGTCGGGTATGCTGGGCGACCTAAGCTTTTTAGAGGGTCAAGTCCATCGAGGCTGACAGAGCCTAACGAGGGAAGGGAGAGGGAGGCACAGGCCTCTGTATGAGAGTTAGTGAGGGGTCTTCTGCACTGATGACATACAAACCGGGAGCTGGTCATAACACCCAATGGCTTGTGGGAAATGGGGATAGCCAGATGGAGGGAGGAGGTTTACGTAGTGAAACTGCTACGTTCGAATTGCCTTGAGTCGGCTTTAATTAATCCTAGATTATAAAGTAGTAAGGACCCTCCACGAGCCTGGCGTCCAACCCAGCGCCTCATTATTCTGGGGCAGCGGGGCGAGTAGAATCCCCCACCGTTGGGGCGGGACGTTACTCCCATCACCAAACTATCGGACATGAGAATCCCGTCGCTGTTTTATTACAAGCACACATATTATTGCAACCATTTTTATTTACCTAAGGTTTTCCGCTGTTATGTTAGCAAGTCGATACGCAAATGAAAGGCTCTGTAACCGAGGCGTCCCCCAGGAAGCCTCCCAGTCAAAGAAAGCCGCCTCCCTTCCGAATCTGGCTTTTTGATGGAATGTGCCAACTTGCATCACCGATTATCCTTATCCTTTGAGAACCAGGAAGGCGGCAGCTTTCAGACTTTGAAGGAGAACTCGACTCGACTTGGATCCTAACCCTGACGGTAAAAGTCTCCAACCCAAACGCCTTAAGTTACACCATACGGTTTCGCATCATCTGTTGAACCACACTTATTTAAAGACGGCGAGTTGGCTATAAACGATGGATTCGTCAAGTGTGTAATATATACTGTTCCTTTATTTCTTACTGGACTTCTTGCCTACGGCCGGTCCTCGATCTTTCCCTATTTGCTCCTCCCCTTGGGCTACACACCCCGTCACACTAGTTTAGGTCCAACATAAAGTTATGAGAATTTCGTAGTCAAATGGTGTTGACTAATTATAGTTGCCACCACTCTGTACCACTCGGAGAGGCTTTTTTATGTTAATCAAAACTGGCTCTATAGTCATTTGGCTGGGGTTTGGCTAACTGCAATTGCCAGGCGTCCACGACTACCTCCACTGTGCTGAACTCCTTGCCCCTCTGCCGCTACTTGATATTCCTGAACAGTCAGAAGTCGCAGGGGGCATGATCAGGACTGTAGGGAGGGGCTGGCGAAAGTTTGAGACCAGTAGTGAAAATGTAGACATAGGTGGCTGCATCACAATGCGGTGGTGCATTATCATGGTGAAGCCACGGGGGGGGGGTGACGGTCTAGACTTCCTCGTGCCTACACCCAGGTCTCGACCATGGGCTTCAGCCCATACTCTACATGGAGTTCGGTGGAGACCTTGACACCTAGGGGTTTGACACTCAGGTGTAATAGGCCACGCCTGGTGAAATAAATGGTCAGCATCGTCTTGGCTGTGGTATGGCCATGGCGGATCTCAATTGAGACAGGGCCACCTTTAGGACACCACCTCTGGCGATTGGAGCCAGCAGGGAGATCACAAAGACATACCCAAGTCTAGTCACCTGTGACGATGGGTTCCGGCAAGTACTCACTGGCTCTGTCCAACTTCAAGCAATTGGTAGCAAAACGCGCCCGCTGGTGGCGCAGGTCATTGGTGAGGTTGTGAGGGATTCAGCTCTTGAAATTGCTGTGCAACCCCAGGTCCCTGGACAGGTCTCTATGCATGGTACTAGGGGAAGTGTGGCAGGTATGGGCCAGCTGCTCAGCAGTAAGTCGAGGGTCTTCCTTCAGCCATCTGGGGATCACATCCCTATAATATCCACCAAGGTAATCTGATGGGCAGCCAGAACAAGGGTCATCTGCAAAAGAGCAATGATCTGTATAAAAGCGAGCTAGCTACCTGTCAACGGTGAAACAGCTAGGGGCAGCTGGGTCTAGGTTAAAAGTCAAAACATTACAAATACCATCTGCCTTGCGGCCCTCCAAATGGTAACTATATATAAGGACCCATACATCACACCTGGTTAACTAGGGCGGAGTGGGGGGAGGATTTAAAAAGTAGACATCCTGGATAGTTTAACAAAAGCAAGCTGTGAAGTCAGAAATGGTTCCATCCTGGAGTGGTTTATACCAATCGATTTGACATAATTGGTTCTCCGAGGCTTTATCTGAAGCACTGTAGTCTGAGCCCTCCAGCTTAAAAGCGTCTAATGGTTTGGTTTCACCTATATTATGGCTCGCTCGTACCAAGGCTACAACCGTTGCCACGGACCAAGAAAATAAGCCCTACCCGCAAGACCAACGAGTTAACATTCTTTAGAATCATAGTCACGGGCACCTGTAGGGTACTTTTACTGCCTTTTTGGATTACCACGCACTTGGCAAGATACAATAAACATTTTGCGATATTCGGAGATCATGGTCCAGGAATGGCGAATGAATTTTGGGCAATCCAGCCCTCTTGGGGTTTACCGGTTGTGCTTGATTGCTTTACTGGCACCACTGGCTTCTAAAACCAGAATCGCGGATCATCAGAGCCTATATTACAGTGTTTGCGAAATCCTGGCGCGTGAGACGGATGGTTATTACGTAGTGCATAAACGTGTAGGCAGTACGACTCTCCCTCCCATTATATCAAAATATTGGATTAAATATAATTTATCATGACTTAGGGTGTCGAATACAGCATCACGGAATAGGCGTGGTGTGGGGGGGAAGGAAGCGATAGTTGGTAAAAAGAAATCAAAGGTAAGAAATTAGTGGTTCGGTGGTAGTATATGGTTGCTTCGAAAAGGCGTATGAATAGGGACGGCATATGTAGCCAGCGCGGTGGAAAAGAAGCGAAGTGGATAGACACGAAGTTAGGCGGATGGTAACGAAGAAAGGAAAAGATGGCCAAGAATGAAGAGGAAGAAACGCGAGGTAAACTATGTGGGGCTAGGAATCAGAAGGTCAATAAAAGACTGAAGACTGCCGACTATCCCTTTACTGAGGGATACCGGATGGGCCTGACATATCAGAGGCCTGAAGCATGGACTTAAGATGCGCGACATCCTTGACGAACTTTTGGCCTTCCATCATAGGCATCTTGTCGTGCGGCGAGATATGGACCGATAACTTGGTGAGGTACCGGTTACTCTTGTCGAAGTAGCGCTTAAAGAATTCCATGAGGCCGGCCTTGTTAATGGAGGCGAGGATGTCGAGCTCCTCAGCCTGGTACACGGAAGGACACTCGTACACCAGTCCCTGCCATAGCTGGAGTGAGGTGGCCTTGGCAGCCTGGGCCTGCTTTTCCTCGCGTAGGCGCTCAACACAGCCCTCAAGGGCGATCGGAGACATGTCGAGCAGATGCCGCTTGATGGTCTGGAGGCACAGCTCCATACCACTCTCCAAAAATGTAGGATCCTTATTGGCCGTAGCGGCCAGGACGAGACCCAAGGGCAGGTTAGGTTTACACAGTACCACGCACTCCAGATTGGTGAGGTGGAGTTGGTCGACAAAGCTGGTAAGGCACTTGTCCTCGACGATGCGGGCGATCAGATCCTGGTACACCCGCAACCGGGCCTCGGACGTACTACCCACCTCGACGAAGTAGGCCACCTTGGATGCAGTGGTCTCCGGGCGAGCCATGAGCCGATGCAGCATGCGAGATCCCAGAGGCAGGTGGTGGGCGGCGTTGACGTAGCGATCGACCTTGACAGCGGTGGTGCGTCGCACGTTGCGCTCGGCGATACGTAGCCAATCCTGGGCCTCGAGCTCCAGGATATTCCCCGTGACGAACATCTCGATGAAGGTGCGGCTGAGATAGTTCTGGATGAAAAGCGTCATGTCGCTGACGGTGATGGTTTTGAGTTCGCCTAGCATGGCCTCGTGCGGCCAGGAGTGGCCCCGCAGACTGTGCTCAATGAAAGCCGTCGGATCCTCGGCACTTTGGCCCGCATTCTCGTTGATGTCCATCATGTACTCGTCAATATAGTACTTGAGCCTGTAAGGGTCGACCTTGATGTCGTTGAGGGCGGCGAACACATTGTTCAATAGAAGGTCGAGCTTTTCGTTGAATCCCTCCAGGGAGATCTGCAGGCGTGAGATATAAATCACGTGGTATGTATAGAAAACAGGCGAGATGTGGAAAGGGCGGCAAGGGAAGGGGATTAGTACTGGTTTGTGAGCGAAAGTAGGCAGGAATGGGGGATAGGAAATCCCCTGGGTGGCTGTCAATTCGCCTGTCCTCCGTAATACCATCATCGGATAATAAAAAAAAAAGAACCCCCACGGCGGACACTTACCTGAATACCGTCAGGACCGGACTCGATAGTGTGGAACATGGATGCGGCACCAGCGGCGCTGGAGGAGTCAATGAGCTTTTTGCAACGCTCTTGGAATAGCTTTGCCATGATGTGGGAGCGCACGGCGGTAGCGGGACTCTTGAACGCGAGTGGGCTCTGAAGGTCGAGGTGGACATTGGTACGGGCCGGGGTGTATGTATTGGTACGGTAGAACCGGCAGCGGCTCTGGGTACTCTCGGAGATCACAGTGATGCCTGTGCTAAGCGGGGCGTCAGCACCAGGACTGGTCCAGCTTTCGATGATATAGGGGTTCTTGATAGGCAGATAGAACTTGTCGTTGCGCTTAAGGTTCCCTAGAGCCATTTGGAGGGTGAGCGGCAGGGACGTGATCTGGTACTTGGTCTCGTAATAGAGTTCGCGAGACATACCGGGTGACTCAATGTCGCGACTCACCACCAGGACGGCGAAATTCTTGGGGTGAAAGCACGATAGGACTTGCTGGATCACATCCTCTTGGCATTCGTAGTACATAGCCTGATCACAGACGTACATGTTGGGCGACAGGTCGTCACGGCACATCATTTCGGCGAACCGCGGGCCGTCAAAGTCATTGTACTTGGCGCGCATGAAAAATTTGATGGCAGCGATGGATCGGATCTCGTCGAACAACCAAGGCTGTACCCCGGCCCGCCGGATCATGTGGGCGTATTGGAACACGGCGCGAATAACCTCTTCATAGGCGTCAAAGCCGGCCTTGGTTAGGCTGACTGACATCTTAAAAAACGGAGTGTCACAGTCCATGTCCATCACGTCGGCGGTATGAATGTAAGTGCCCCAGCCCTTGCGCTGGAGGTAGTGGATGAGAGAACCCGGGGTGCGCAGCTCGAGAAGGTGGCGGATGTAGGCCACGGCGGGTGCCCAGTCGCGGAACATGTCCAACTGCGGAGTGGCAGGATGATACCCAGCCGCCGAGGCACCAACTTCGGGCAGACCCCCAGATTGGTTGAGAAATACATTCATGCCGGCGGCCATCATAGGGTGGCCGTTCGGTTGACCTGGGCCGAACCGTTGCGGGAACCCCATGGGGTTAGGGGCATAACTCATGCCAAAGTTGGGGTTATAGCCGTAGCCGCCAAGGTAATTGTTCATACCGTTGCCAACGGGATAGTTGTTCATGCCGTTCACACCAGGAAAGTTATTCATGCCGTTCGCACCAGGATAGTTATTCATGCCGTTCGCACCGGGAAAGTTGCCCATGCCGTTCGCACCGGGGAAGTTGCCCATCCCGTTCACACCGGGAAAGTTGTTCATGCCGCCACCGAGGTAGTTCATGGGGTAGTTACCCATCCCGAAATGCATACCCCCCATGGCCGCAGTGAGCTGCGGCATACCTCCGTAGTAACCCATTGCCATGGCTTGCTGCTGTTGAACAAGGTTCATCGGGAAGGGTGGGACACCGTGTCGGCTGGAGCTGCTCCCATGGCCCGAGTGGGCGTAGGAAGGTGCCCCCGTACTGGTACTCATGTGGCTGCGAATGCTGCCGCTGGAGTGGCTGGAGTGTCGGCTGGTTGGGCGCGTGTATGGGTCGTCGCCGGGTGCGTGGAGTGGATGGTGCGAATGGTTATGCTTGCCGCCGTCCGATTTGCCAGGCAGGTCATCCGGGGAGTGGTGGTCTCCGCCGTCACTGAAAGTGTCAACGTCCTTCCCTACCGAGTCGTCCGTGACGGTTGGCTCGCTTTGGTCGCTATTCGGACCCCCGCCTTGACAAAAAAGTGGGAACAGAAGGACTAGGGACCGGGTGTGCTGGTGGGACTTGACGAGGATCTGGCGGTTAAAATCCGCGGGTAGAAGGATGCGCTCGATCTGAGGTACGGGCACGATCTTGTTATAGATGCCGGAGAAAATATTGATGGCCCATTCGGTCAGAGTCGGCAGGCCCTGATTTCCCAGGATGACGAGCTTCATCAGGTTGGACGAGTAGTACGTTTCGTAGTACCGGTGCACTTCCTGGTGGATGTCAATGCCGAGCTTGGGCGGGTTGATTAGCAAGGTCTCGCGGTTGCCCGTCTTGAAGTGGGTCATCTTCTCGGGAGGCTTGAAAAAGTTTCGCTCGAGTAACTTGATGCTCATGTTCTCTTGCTTGAGGAACCGCTTGTGGTCCAGGTCGATCTCGTGCACCACCTTCTCGGCCGCCTGGCGCTGGAAGAGAGGATCGCTGAGGTGGCTAGCCAGACGTTCCATCGCCTCTTTAAGCGCACTGACATCGAGGCCCAACGACACCTCGGTAGTCTTGAGGGTGGTGTGTGAGTAGAGGACACCCTTGTGCTCCTTGATGAAGTTGTCGAACTCGTTGTCGGTGGGATAGGCCTTAGATGCGCGCAGCAGCCAATGGTGGGTCAGATTGGCAAGGCCGCGCAGACCCGGGGGGTCCATCCCGCTGCCGGCCAGGAGATTAAACGCGCAGCAGGCCTTGGTGGCCTCGCTGTCGTTGATAATCATAATCTCTAGCTGGTTTTCGAGCACGATGACCTTGAACTCGCGATTGTCGCGCGTGCACTTGCGGATGGGCTGAGAGTAACTGGCGTACGAGTAAGGGACCTCCACGGTGGGGTCGTGGCTTTCGAAGCCGGCCTTGGGGCCCTCCATCCCAGGGAACAAGCTGGTAGCGAGCATTTGAGACCGCTTAGGGGGTGGCTTGGATTCCCGTCGATTCGTCATGGTGCAGGAGACAGTATAGAAAGGTAAGGGGGGCGTAACGAGGGGAAACGAGTAAGATAGTTAGTAATTTAAATGAAAGTAGTAACCGGGACCCTAGAATGCGCTGGACATGTATTGAACAGCGGAGGATGAAAGACTAAGGTGGTAGATAGATGGGGGTGGGTGTATTTCATTCCTGAGATCATATGGAAAACTGAAACGAAGTAACCCGTGAAAAAAAAAATCCGTCGCCCGTTAGGCAAACAACCGCACTTGTCCTCGGCTGGCGCAGTTGTCCACTAGCGTTTTCACACTGAAAAAGCAAATGGGTAGGATTGACTAGTGTGACGAAGCCATGCGACAGTGGGGTGTACCGCTGTCGGCGGAACTTGCCCTAACGGGCCATTTATGTAACAGCATCGCACTACCACTGGTACACTAATGGCCTCACCTTCCACTCCGACACCATAGTCTTGCACCCGATTCGTTGTCGGAGAAGGGTGGATTTCAACGATGCGTCCAATCGGACGTTGTCGCGCCGAATGTGTCAACCGATAAAGTGGGCTACAGGATTGACCACGTTGGAACAGTCCCACGGGGCAGACGCAGCACCACTGTAGCACCTCGACCACCTTAACAACGGCCCTATAATTGCTGCCGGTGAGGCGAAAGCGCAGGGCGACATTAGATTCATTGGATAGCTGTGCTTGGGCTTTTAGCCGCGATCAGACCACTTACCGTGAACAAGTGACACCTGTCAACGTACCCGGATAGTACCGGAGGTGGATGTAAGGGCTGGCCTACGTAAGCCGATGACGCCAGCAGAGGGTTGAGGAGGTGTTGCTAATTGGCACGTACGGGGTATTATAGAGCGCTGAGTCAGATAGATTCACAGGGGCTATAAAGCCAACAGATGGGGTAGTTAATGGAGGTCAGATACTGAATGGCCGAAATGGAGACACGACCGGGTGACAGGACCCTAAGGAGACAATCAAGACGGCGAAGGCTAAGAGCACTGATGGCGAATTGATCACAGGTAAGCTATAAGAATCCACAGACAGGAAACCGGTTCCACGATGATGGTTCCAGTGCAATAAAACGAACGGCGTTGATATAAAAGGGAGTGAGAATAGTACCGGGTCGAGAAGAATGTGGATACCAGAGACCGGGTCGCGGATAGAGCGGGGTTTATAAAGCAAAGTTATTATAGGACAGTGAGGCTCACGCCGGCCTCCCTTCTCTTTGCGTACCACGGATGTAAAAGATATCCCTACGCATGGTAAGTCGTGCGATCCCACCCACTTTCTTTCAAGCCTTCTTTTAGCCTGTCGACCACTTATCGACAGTTTCGTCCCGGGGGGTTGAAATGCAGGAAGGGGAAGGGGTGTTATACATTGGTCGCGGCGCCTCCGGCTAACCCGAGTGGGCAGCCGACTGTGAAGGGGTTGACCAGCCACCGCGCATGGGCTTAGCAGCTCTGGCCGGCGATTACTGCAATAGTAACGGGAGAAGAAGTAGGGGGTAAGGTTGGCGGGCGAAAGGTTTCGCCGGATATGATACTAGTGCAGCGCATCATTACGCCATACAGCTGCAGTGGCGACAGAGCCAGAGGAAGGTATCGAAAAACACGAGAGTCGGATGCAGCTTTCCAGCTGTCTACTTCGGGCCAACCTGGAAAGTGTTAACCCACCATTGCTTTCCAAACTCTGCCGAATATGGTTACCCGTTATCAGGGGGTGCGATATCAATACGCTACCCAGCACTGCTAGAGTTAGGCTGACTGACAAAGGCGACGTCAAATAAGGGATTCAGGAATCGTCCCCCCTGCACTGTCACCACTCGGACCCGAACTTAACGGCATCGCGTCCGTCTCTGTCCAATCTATGTCCGTCATGGGGAATGGAAGAGGCACAGTGTCACGCTGGACGTACCAATGGACCCGCCTGTGGCTGGTCGCTATGCATGCCACAGGCAAACCCCACCGAAACATGCACTTCAGATTTTTCTTGGACAGCAGTGGCTTGGTGATGCACTGCAGATGCGGCATGGACGACGAGGACGAATCCTAACCAATCCGCTGCCCCTGATTTAAGCCAGTAAGCGAGGCGATAACAGCTATGGAAGTTGCTGGCCGATCCTGGATTAGTACTTCGTGGTGCAGTGATACTGGCGTGGTGTACACTTTCCCGTAGCTCTGGAGCATAGCTACGCATCTGCGTGGCGGCCGCAGTTTCACTGGCAGTCATTTCATCGAATAGAGGCGGATAAGGGTCTGGTTTACCACGCCAGGAATTTCAATGCCTCTACTTCCTTAATCGCAGTAGACCATTAGTGACACTCGACACTCTCTGTCCAGCCGATGTAGTATCGCCGTCCAAGAAGCGAAAAGAGGCGAGTTAACCAGACACCCTTCGTTTCCCACCCCGCCTCCGCTGCATAGCACACCAAATCTACCCCCAGTCAGATTGTATACAGATTACATTAGGAATATCGTTCTAGGCCCCTCCACATCTCTTCATCGATGGTAGCCACCAGTTCCCCCAGCATTCTCCACTCGCAGGATACCAGCGGCGAATAAAATCTACCTAGTGGGTAATGTGTCACCTCGACTACTCCCCGTCGTCTATCTGCTGGTGTGCCCACGTACTAAAACCCAACTGTGTAGCGCAATTTATCTGGTGCTTCTGCAGAGTCGTCACAAGGACTGGCTAGATGGGTACCAATCTAAATAGGGCGTAAGGTCACAGATAGTAGTGGGACTGGCGCGGTAACTCGGAGGGGGGGAGTTTCTGTATGCTGCAGGTCGGAGGGGCAGGTTAGAACCATTTCGATACATCAGGCAGCTTTAGGACTGAACACTCGTCTAACGGATACCAATCCACTAACCAGGGACATGCGTTGCATGTTAACACTGAAGATTGACAAGGTGCCACTGCATTCCTCGCGGCACCTACCCTTTGCTGCTCTATTTTCCATACTACCTGTCACTTCCTCCCCCCCCCCCTCCATCCCTCCCTATTGCTCTCCTAAGATTGGGATCAACTGGTTGGCAGGTTGTCACCTAGGCCGCCGTGCCACTCCAGAGCGTGGAAACGGATTGAAGGGAAATGACAGGGGGGGGAGACGAAACCTAATTGGTGACTCGCAGCACGTCGCCACGACGGATGTGGTGTGTACACCTACCCGACCGCCCCAATTCGCTGCAATGTCGTTTTCCGGCTCTCAACGAATTCATCCTCTCCTCCCCTGATTTCCTTCTGGTCAGTGATAAACAGCTTGCCGATCATTGCATTGGTCCTCCCGATTACCAAGAGCTTGTTTGGTAGTAGTCGGACGCTAGCAAGGCTCGTGTATTAAGAGCGCTGCCTGGCCCGAGTGGCAGAGCCGTGCGTAGCGGGGCCGTCCCCTTCTTGCCCCTTGATCCAGCTGGTCGGGTGCAATGGAGTAACTGATCTCAGGTCTAATAAGTGTCATGTGAATAACAACGACTTCCCTAGTCTGGCCTACGTTATTTAGAAAGATTGGCGGCAAGGTGCCAGGAAAATATCCGTGCCCATGCCACGTCAAAATCGGCAGGGATTCGGCTAAAAAATAGATACCGAATTGTGTATACTGTCAATGGTGACGGCTAACGCTGAGACCCTATCGGTGTATCTTTTTAACGACGGCCCTGTGGACCGGTTTCTGTATACCATCTGCTGGTTTTAAAAAACACCAGCATTTTGATTTAGAAGGCTAAAGGATGCAGCGTGTAGGAGGTGCTAACATATACCAGAGGCCATATGCTTATAATTCAACGGCCGTATGGCATGCGTCTGTCAATAGTCCATACATATACTGTTGCTTCTTTATGGAGGCTTAGTATCATATAAACTCCTAAATTTGAAAACGAGAACCTATTCGCTACTGTCATTTTAGCTGGCTAGCCAGGTGCCAGTTATTTTCGGTATAGATTCCCACCTGAAAAGCTCATACACCAATGGTTAAAAGCGGAAAGCCTAAAGGCAGAATTTGCTAAGAAGTAAAGATACTGAACGAGAAGGGCCGTGAGTGAGCTACCTGTCCTACAGTGCAAAGTAAAAATAAACTCTTTTTATCCAAGGAGGGAATAATCAATCTTGTCCACACAATCCAACCTCCAATGCAGAGGCGAAAAACCAAGGGCCTCACATTATTCCCCACCCTTCATTAATCTCTTCCGTTTCGAATTAGGCTTTCTTGTCCTCACTGCGCACCCTCCGCCTACAATTCGGAGGATTTTCACCCTCTTTTATATGTTTTATATTACGCTTTCGCGTGTATTTAATCTTGGCATCCTCCTAAACCTAATACCCATTTCGCTGCTTAGGTCTTGGCAGAAGAAGACGATTAGGCATAGGGAAGGGAGGCCAGACCAACTACCTTGGTGAATCGCGGACCTGACTTATTGGACGTGAATCCGTCGGCAATTGGTATTTCCGCCATGATAATCCTTGATGTCTTCAAAATTCCCAGGCCTGTCGTAAACCCACCAGCCAGAAAGAGGAGAGGAGGCGTCAAGGCACATTACCTTCCCACCTGCCATTATTTTTGTGCCTTTCTGTAGGGAGTGGCCGGCATACTCTCGCAATCGATGAAAAAGGCAGGAAAGGCGCATCGACATCGGCTGCCGTCAGGCTAAATTTCGATCCGGTTTAAGAGGATCAGTATAGCGAATGTATACATCGGTAAGGAGTCTTACATGAAACAACTGGGGGATCTATCCCAGTCGGCTACTCTCATTCCACAAAGTCTCTGTGGAGGATCTTTATTTAGTCAACCATAATTGATGTATTGGTCAGGTGAGTCGTTTTCAAAAAATGTTAACAGCCTCAGTGAGAGAGCGAATAGTAAGCACCACATATTGTTAGAGAAGCGACGGAAGTGTGAAGGGGACGAAAGCCGGCAACGGGGACCAATAGCAGGAAAAACTAGAAACGACAGTTTGGATGACCCGCCCTTCCCCTCTTTTCCAGCGGCTGGCCAACAGAGTGTTTAATCACAGTTCCCACATTCGCTGTATTTGAAGTTGGCTCTCGTCGACCTGGATCGGCAAATTTTAGTATTGAAAAGGGTCGTCATTCCTTCAGCGGTGTGATGCCCGAGTGAGGGGCACAGAGACAAAGAGAGATGGTACCCATTCGGTGGGTGATCGAGAGGCAATTAGGTCAAATAGTAATGGGGGGCTATATATACATTGCCCACTACATCTCATATACGTAAACTACAGGGTGACAAGATATCGCCAGGCGTAGCTAAGGGATTAGGCACTGGCCACTCAATCATGGAAGAGTGGGGCTGTGCTCGAGTCGGAATGAATGGCGGGAAGGATGAAGGCTGCTATCACCCGGATGACGAAGGTTGCAAGTCTTCCAGACCTAGACAGCACGCGCGCGGGGGAGGGGCTGCTTGATTCCAGATCCGCGGGCGCTGTTCCATTCAGAAGCAGCGGCTTGAAAATTGCCCCGCTAGACCTATGGCTTTACTACGGCCATGCCATAAAATAAAACTGTAATGTAGGCATTCCAATACCATGATTATATTGTGGGTTGATTAAAAACCAGCCTAATGGCTAGTGGTATCAAGTAAGCACCACCTGGAAGATAAAACCCATCTTCATCACGCCGCTGTGCCCAGCAGTGTGTCTATCCCCCTTCTACATCTCACTCCGACACATTGGACAGTTGCGGTTCCGACTCTGGCGGAACCACTTCTCCAAGCACGCCGAGTGGAACTTTTTGTGGCACGTGCTGCATGGCCGGTTCGGCAGGACCTTCTCACGGATACACACAACCGAGAAACAAATGTAGCACTCCTCGACGCCTTCAAACATGTACGCGATATTGTGGGCAAAGTGGTACACCTGGTCGGCGAACCGGGCGTTTTGGAGGGCAAGTGCGTGGTTGGTGAGCGTCCAACCGCGCCAGCGAGGTTCGGTGATTACCGACCGCTGTTGGCACTCAATCTCGGGCGTTTGTAGTGGATAGGCCGTGGGCAATCGAAACACGAGCTCGACCGTCACGTCCTCTTGCAGGAACCGGAGCGTACACGTCCCGGTGTGTCGGTTAGTGCGTACCTTGAGATTATCATACTTGGCCATCACGGCCATGATGCGTGGATCATGGTCCACACGCTCAAGCTCCTCCTGGATCAGCGCCGGGCTGTAGTGCATGGCCACGAATGCCTTGATGGCTTGCTGGTCCCCGCGATCCACCATGTTCTCCCACCATAGGCGAACGAACGTCGGGAATAGGCGCAGCGAGCGGTACAGCAGGTGTGACGCGTACAATGAGTAGCTTAGGGTACGACCCCCGTCAAATTCTGAGAGGTAAAACGTGGCTGGGTCCCAGGGCGACAGCGGAAACGGCCGGGCTCCAGACCTACCATCCTCGAAGGTTAGGGTAAGTAGTCTGCGCAGAGTATCGAGGCACATGTCGAGGATGCCGCGGGAGGCTGGATCGAGCCGGCGTAAAAACAGGCCACGATTCTCGGCTTGCGTAGGCACTTCGACTAGGGAAACAGCGCTACCACTACCCGTACCCGCCGGCATGCCGGTGGCTGTGTTCTGATCCAGCACGGTCAGGAATAAATTGTACAGAACCAGATTCCGAAACAGGCTGAAGTCGGGGTCGAGATCCCGGCCGTCAGTCGAGTCAACGTAACGACGCTCCCGCATCAACCGACAGGCCATAGGGTCCCAGCGTCGCAGGGCGGCCAGGACGGGTGGGCCGCCGGCGTCCATAGGTGTATCCTTCACGGCAATACGGGAGATAAAGTAGAGGTGGGCGATAAGCTTACCGTTGGTGGCATCCATACGGGCCAAACACGCGTCCAGTTGCGGGCGCGCCAGCACCCCCAGCCGAAGGGCGGTCACAGAGAGCTGACTGGCGGAGTTCATAAACTCGCGGTCGACGGTAGTGTCCTCGCCTGCGGCAGCCAGGGGCTGGTCGAGAAAATAATCCCACTGGAGCTGCAATAGGTCGCTTAGGCCTGAGGGCAACGGTAGCCGGTGGCCCGCCACATACCCAAGGTTATGTTCCAGGCGACCCAGGAGCAGGTGGGTGAGGAATACGCCCTGGCCCCAAAGGTCGCGCAATAGGCCACTGACGAAGTGGGAAGGTCCGTCCGCAGCGGAAGCCAGGCCAAACTGCTCCGGGGTGAAGCATAGCCACCGGCCAAGCAGGTGGCAAAGGTACGACACAAGTTCGGTCGAGTCGGCCCCGAGGTGGCGAAGGAACGGATACGCTAGCTTAGTACACTGGACGGTGACCAGAAGCAGGCGCCCGGCTCGCGTGCGGATCCAGTCCAGTGCGGCGGCGTCACCTTCCGCATCTAAGGCTGCATAGTCGGCGGCCAGGCCGTCGGCAATCGTCTGGGTGGTCGTGCCCAGGGCGGCCAAGACGGCGTAGACGTCTGTCAAGTCACGTTGAAAATCGGCGTTGCCGCCGCGGTGCAAGCGTAGGAGGTTGGACGTTTCGTAGGCCTCACGACGTACGGTGGTGCCGAGTAGATACACCACGGCGGCCAGCCCGGTAATGAGGTTATCGTAGAGGTCCGGATCCGCCAGGGTAGCCATGAGGTCCTGGTCAGGCGCCGTGAGGGCCTGGAGGCCGTCCAAACACCGGCGGCGCAGTCCGGAGACGGCGGGGGCAATTGCGGCGGCCTGGGGCTTGGTGGTAGGGAATCCCTGGATGAGTGCCAGGTACACGTAGGGGTCGAGTCGGCGGTCAAACTGGGCGGCCACCTCGCGGAGCCAGGCCTCGAGAGCGCGGACTTGTCCGTCGTCTTCCACCGTAGGGTTAAACGATACGCGGCTGCGGGTTGGGTTGGCCACCACGGGGCTATCGGGCTTCCAGGGGTTGCTCCCCATAACCTCACCGCAGGCATAACGCCACAATGCGGTCAGGGTGCGTAGGTGCAGGGTGGCTGACCGATGGTAGAAGGCCTGGACGGTACGGAATGATAGGGCGCTGAGAGCGTCCTCGGGCCCCGTGACGGAGGCGCGGTCAGGCGACGATTCCGGGGCGGAGTGCGTGAAGGCGAATAAGGCTTCGGGACGCATCCGCTTGGGGTCGGCGCGGCAGTAGGTTCCTGAGTCACCACGGGTAGCGGGAAACACAGCGTGGCGAAGCAAGTAGTGCATGAAGGTGGTGAGCAGCTTACTCAGCAGATCCGACCACGGGCCGTCCGACGTGTCGACCGAGGGGAAGCTGCGCATGGCGGACGGGTAGCTGAGCTCCTCGTCCTGATTGACGACCCAGCCCAGGAGCCAGGCGTGCACGATCCATAGGCGGGTCGGTAGTAAGCGGTGCGGCGTGGTCTCGTTCCCATTGATCTGGCAGTCACCAGTTCCACAGGAGCTGTTCTCCGCACCATCGTCCCCATGTCGATCGCTTGGGACGGACGCGGCGGCCTGCGGGCAAGGACTGAAGAGTATCCGGGTGATCCCGAGTTGGCGGGCCAACTCCGATGTGACGATAACCAGGCGCACCCACGGCAGCTCGTTCGCTGCCGATTCGGCGGGGGCCGGGGCATCGAGCGTAGCCGGGGTGAGCAGCGACCGGTGGCCGCATAGGTAGCTGTCCATGCAGGCGAACGGATGAAGTTCCACGGCGGCGTTGGGCACGCGCGTAAAGCAGTCGCGGAGGATAGCGGACCAGTCTGACGGACGGTGGAGGATGGTATGCAGGACGAGCTGCCGTTCGGTCTCGTCAGTACACACGGCACGGACCAGGAATTGGACGTACTCGCCCAAATCGTACGGGTTAGCGGTGGTGGCCGGGTCCCACAGCAGTTCGTGCAGGTGGTTGGTGAGCCCCGTACGGAGTGTACTCAACAGATCCTGAAGCTGGCCGTCGTCCGTGTGACCGCAGGTGGCCACGAGACGCTGCCGGCACCGTTCCGCCAGTTCCGACGTGGCGCAGAGCTGCGCGTACAAGGTCCCGTCCGTGACTCCCGGCCGGTTACCCACAGCATGGAGGGTAGAATCGAGGGCCGCCAGGTCAAATATGCGGGGCACCAGAAGGCACTCCGGGACAAGGCGAAGGAGGGTTTCGCACAGGCGTGCGGAGGCCAGGGGGTCGGGCAGGACGTGTAAGACCGATTCGACCAGATAGGGATCGGGGATGTCGACCGGTTCAGTATCGTATAGTAGGGCCCGGGTGAACTCGTCGACAACGGCAGCGAAGCTGTGCAAAATCTCGACCTCCAGACTCGGGTCTAGGACGGCCGGCCCCAGAAGCAGGCAGTGGGCCAGGAGCCGGCACGCGGTGGGTGCTTGGGTAGGGCCAAGGGGAGCGAGACCGCCGCTCACGATGGGATCGAGGAATTGGGCCAAGGCTGCGCTCCGCTGCGGGGCCAACCGGCCAGGGTCCGTAGTGGCATCCCACCGCTGCACCAATTGGGCCAGGAAAGGTTCTAGGAGGGCGGCCTGGCGGTTCCGGTTGGTACCTGTTAGGATACGGTCCAGGACATGGACCAGAAATGGAACCAGAGAACCGTTGCCAGAGCCTTCCGACCCGCACCCATCGTCGCCAGGTAAGGAAAGCCCGGCCAAGGAGGCCGCAGGGTCCGCACGCCACTGGACCAGAGCGAAGGTGGCGAGGATGGCAAACAAAGGGTGGTCAGCGCTGGGATCCTGCGGGGCGATCCGGAACTTGTTTAATCGGCGAAGGAGAGCACGTTCAGCGCCACGCGTAAAAGTCGGTCGGGCCATGAGGTCGTCGCCTCGGCGTTCCAGGACGACAGCCAGTAGGCGGAGGGCCTCCGTATCCCTGTCAACTTTGATCTTGTCGGCCTCTTTCACCATCTCGTCCTCCTCGGGGCCGATACGGCGCACGAAGGCCAAACCGAGTTCCTCCAGGAACCCGGGGACCTTCTCATGTAGGCCGGCTTCGTCGCGGCGGTCCTGAAGGCTGGTCAGGTAGACCAGATAGCGCTCGAGCAGGGCCTGTTGTTCCGGGAGGGACAGTCCTCCCTCCTCCTGCGCTGCGAGGTGATCCAGCACCAGTCGGCCCAAGGCGTTGGCGGCCATGTCGGCGAACCCGCGCGGGAACTGCGGCTTGGCCAGAGTGGCCGTTAGGGTCGACAGCTCACGGACGCCAGCCTCAGAAGGTTGATCCAGCAGGCAGAGGCGGCTGATCTGTTGAGTCTGGGTGACCAACAAACTGCCAGCCTGTAGCTCCTCGCCAGCCTTGGCCAGTTTACCGATGAAGTAGGGCAGGCAATTGCACCAACACGCGACATATGCAGATAGGTCGGCCGGCCGGGCGGCTACAATACGTGCACCTCGGGTAAAGGCGCCCATGAGGCCGTTAGCTACTCCGGCCAGGTTCGCGTCCGTGACTTCGCTCGGCCACAGGCGGACCAGGACAGACAAGCTGTCGGCCAAGGCACGCGGCGAACCGTACCCGCCGTGGGCAATAAAGTCGTACAATTTGGGGAGTACGGGTTTCTTCTCATTAGCAAAAACCCAGGTGCGTGGGTAGTGTTTGGTGGTCAGGAGAAGGGCGTCCCAGAGGTCACGGTGGGTCGACACGTCCCTGTCCATGACGGCCTTACGCACGAAGGCGTGGCCGATGAGCCGCTGGTATTCCTCAAGCAGTTCTGGAGTGCATGGATAGTTAGAGCGAGGGCGAAAATAGGGAATAGTGGTCAGCCCAATGTACAATTACACCGCATGTCCCACGGAAAAGCCTGGGCGTGGCACTGGAATGGCTACTACTACCGACAATTTCCTGGCATGGACGAGGGGGGGAAATGTAATAGAGGGTCACGGAACTTACCTGGTCGCCTCTGTAGGAATTGGGTGAGGGTGGCGTACGCGGCGCGACGGATAACCGGTGAGGGATGCTGAAAGCGTTGCCAGACGTCTGGATTGGCTAGTATCCGATGGCATGCCTCGGCGTGGTTCGCAAAAGTGTCGTCTGGTAGCTCGTCTATAGTGTCCGTTAAAATAGGTAGACAGCGCGAAAAAAGTGACCAGGAAGTAAATGCAGGGTCGGTGAAATGTAGAAAATGGGTAGCAAAGTTGGTGTCAGTTCGAATGTCAGTAAGATTATACGCCCTAACATCAACAAAGAGTCGGTTGTGGGTATAGTGAGGCAACCAATGAGTTCGCCATCTTCTCGCCTTGGGGTGGCAGCCCTCCGCTTCGCCTCCCCTTTAACACGCCGAGGTCGTTAGACTTGTACAGAGCGCACGTGCGACCTTTCGTAGCCCACGGCGCGCAAAATCTCCTCCGCTTGCCCATGGGTGGCGGTGGTTTGAGGTCCGGGTTCTACAGTACACAGTCGGCCATTTAGTAACGTTCAGCCGTATGCTGGTCTCGCTTTTTTTGGAGGGCTGCCACGTCCAATACAACTGCTCCGGCTTGTTGAGAGTGGTGCTGCACAAGGGGTTCTAGTCGGCCTCATGCACCCTCTCCACGGCAGCATCATCCCATCCAACGGACTCAAGTAAACGAGCGCACCTGGCGACGCAACACCAGGTGTGCAGCCGTAGCCCCCTCCCGTCTGTTAATATTACCATGACTTGGCCCGGAATATTAGCGGTAGGTCCACGCCGCCCGGTTCCAGAGATAACCATCATACCTCCCCCTAGCGGAGGGAATGTAGGCTGATCACTCATGTATGAAGGGGCAGGCCTGCAAGGCTACCCTAGTCCAGCGCGTATGGAGAAGATAGTAGCATGGCATCATATTACACTTACCGAGCAAATAGGCCCACAATCGGAACGACGCGGCGACGTAGCGTTCGAATACCACCTGCCGGTCCTCGGCACTCATAGCGTCGGCATCAACCAAGGTATCCGGGGTACACTGGCTCAAGTTGCGGGCAACAAAGTCCAGGACGGTGTCGGCGTAATGGTGGAGGGCCTTGGCGCGTTTGTCCGGCTTGAATAGGATCTCGAAGGCAGCACGGGCGCTCTGGGCGGCCTCAGGGGCGGGATCGAAGAAGGAAAGTAGCCAGAAGGGCAACAAAGTGGGTAAAGCCGTAGCGATACGGCGTTCCAGGCGAGCGACGAGGGCGGCGTTGACCTGGTTGGCCATAATGCGCAGGCGGCGGTCAATTTCGATCGTGTTCTTCTCGTAGAGGCGGGGCTGGAAGTGGGTAGCATCGGTACGGAGAGGCATAATAAGAGGCTGATGAATTTGCTTATAGAAAAACTGGGGGTACGAACTTAGGTAGCGCTTCTGTTCCTGGTATGCCTTTCGACGCTGCCGAACGAGCCTGAAGCTAACGGCCCCGACCTATTCTACATGAGCGGTCTATGGTTTGGTACACTTACCCAGGCAGCAGTCAGAGGTTCCAATTTTTCGACGGGTGCCGCATTAATGTAGTCCCGCAACTCCTCGAGTGCCTTGATCCGACTGGCCGGGTGGCGCTTTGTGAGCTTCTTAAGGAGAAGGGCCAGCTCGCCGTCCATGTGGTAGGCCGAGGCCAACGGGTCGTAGGACGCTGTTGTACCGCCGTCGGAGACCTTGGCGCTCGTCGTGTAGGATCCTGGATAGGAGCGTGAGGAGGCTACCGTGGGCAGGCTCGTCTGGCTGGAGCCCTGATTAAGTAGCTGGTCAAAGGCCAACGCCGGATTGGCCCGGAAGAGGTTGACGGCACTGGGGTCGACCAAATCGGCGATCCGACTGACGAGACGTGACCATGAGCCATACCGTAGGCATGTGAGGGGTAAGGGCGAGAAGTTAGAAATGGGCCTCCTATTGGCGAGACAACGGTCAACGCCCGGAACTGGGTTGGGCGAGCCACCCTAGTGCCTTCGCCTCCCGAGTGGAAACGAAGTGATTCGGGTCCAGAAGGACTGTCTGGGGCCAAATTCTGGGGACAAGTATACTCACCTACTACTGGCCGACTGCGGGTTGCCCTTGGCCCGGGCCTTACCCTTACGGTTGGCGTTGCTCATGGCGATGGGACGCGGATGCTACTGGAGAGGGCGCAAGTGGGAGAGATCGCTTATGGCAGAGTAAAGTGAGCACTGGGCAGCGAGGAAGGTAGAAACAGTGTGGGTTGGGTAGAAGGTCAATACGACGGTCCAGTGGTGCATACCGGAGCGTTGAGGTTTCCAATGGCGAATGCAATAGTCGTCCGCGATGAGGAGAGGGCTGTGAAAAAAGGCGGAGGGGGGAGAACGGACGATTAGGTAGGGCCTCTGACGAAACCCGCAGCGAAGGGGAAAGAAAGTAGACCCTGGGTGGGGGAGGGGGACGGGCGGGAACTGCGGCCAAGGCCAAGCCGATTGGTCATGACAGAGGGACTGGTAAGGACCACCCCCACCCCTCAGTTATTAGACAAAGTAGGCTAAAATCTGGGTGTTTACCTGCACGCAGGCTATGGCAGAGAACGGACTGGGGTCTGGCAATTACATGGCCCTGTATGTGGCCCTTGAAGTGCATGCTAGGGATGATAAATATCTGGCCCGCTCTACGTGCGAGGCGGGCGAAGTGGTGGGTGGTTTAGAATGCCAGGCTGCGGCCCTTCCTCCCCCTGCACCGAACAAAGAGACCTTCCCGGTCCCCCTATCTCACGGCACACGCATGGGTCATCAGCCAGCTGTGGCGAATATTCATCCGACCAAACTCTGGCCAACGCTGCCCCTCTCTACGCCAGAAACCTGGTCACGGCCCACACTGTAGCGATCCGCGCCCAAGCACTCCGTAGTAAGTAGCATACGATGACAGCTATTAAGCCCGCTTTCGTTAATCGCAGACTTGAAGGATAAAGGAATTTCATTTATGCCAAAGCGGCTGGGCTGCTGGTCAACGTACTGCCCTCGGCCACTCCCTCCGCCCCTATACCATCTCCTCAACCCTACACTAGACCCTGGATCCCATGTGAATCATCCACCAACGCTAGACCACATTGAATATATTGAATATGCCTAAATTAATATAATTGGGGGGGGGTGGGGTAGGTAGTAATATGAGAATGGGATGATGAAATGGAACGGGGCGAGCGAAAGCAGATGGAGTAATGATACTGTAATAGTATGTACATGACGCGGGAGAAGACGGGTGAGAATGAACGAAACCAAAAAAAAAAAAGAAGTGGTCGAAAGTAACCAAACGCAGATGCAGAGCGATGAGGACAAGGAAGGTGCAACAGTGGGAGAGTTGAGACGACAACCCCCCCCCCCACATACCGGGCTCTGGATGGGATACAGCCTAAGCCAGCGTTTTTCTAGGCCAGACCGTACTGGTCCTGTAAATACCGTAACCAATGAATGATTACCTCGCGGAACTCCATCCCGTACCAGGCCTTCGGGTCGAGATGCCACCCGGTCCCCACCTGGCCAGCGTCGTCCTTCATGCTGACGAAGGCCGACCGTGGCACCTTGGTCTCAAACCATTCCTTATGGATACTCCCGCAAGCCGCACATGGCTCCTGGTGGACGCGGTGTTGGGCTAGTGTGAGGTGGATGAGTCGCTCAGCCTTGTTGGCATGGGCGCAACGCGGTAGGTCCGGTGGGGTCATTGCCCCCGGTTTCGAGGCAGCCTGGTGGGTGACGCGGCGGAGGGCGGTAGCGGCGGCAGAATCCTGGTGGTGGCCGATGGCGCGAGATTGGCCTCCATTAGCCCCACGCTCGCCATAATGATCGTCATCCCCGGCCGCCCGGTCCGCCGCTTCCTCAATGAGCCGGGCGGCGCGCGGGTTCTCCCGGAGCAGGTTTCCCACTAGGTATCGCTTCAGGTTGGCCGGCAGACTCTCGAGGAACGGAGTGGATAGCGAAAAGTTGGTATCGGGCAGGGACAGCAGCTTGGACTCGAGGGTCGAGGTGAGTTTGGACGACGGGGTCGGGTCAACCGGGGCGGGGAAAAATTCGAGAAGGTATAGCTCGTAGCCGCACTGACCCTGCCACTGCTTCATTCGACGGTCTACATCCACCGACCGACCAATCTTGAGGCGAACCGTCACATCCTGGTCGCCGGAGAGCCCCAGTTGCCACCCGCGAGGCCGCGACTGGCTAACCAGCTGGTACACGTAAATAAACCCTGGTCGGTCGGCGGGCGAAATGGGTTTCTGCAGCTCGGCGTAGAGGCTGTCCTTGATGGGTTTGGACAGCCGCGGGTCAATCACTCCCTGATAGGGCCCCTGGCTGATGGATGTGGCCTGCGCGTGGGTGGCAGCCAGCGTGTCCTGGTGTTGCCAGCAGCACAGCTCGTTTCCAATCGTCGACCACCCGTGGGTGCGCGGGTCGTGGGCCACTACCACCGACCGGGAACAGGGATCCCCCGATTGTTTGAGGGCCTGGCAGGGGATTTTGAACTGGCCGTCGGGTAAGGTTTGGACCTCACCGTACAGGGGTCGTTCCTCTTTGAATAGGTCAGAGAACTTTGGGAGCTGAAACCGTTTGGCCTTGTAAAAGATACGCTTACTGTCGTCGTCGACGGTGCTCTTCTCGGGCTTGAGGTCGACATTAGTCAGGGTGTCCTTGCCGCTGTGGACGCTGCCAAACTTATTTGAGGGCGGCTTGCTCTCGTCGTCGGCCAGGAGGGCGGTAACCACCTCCCACCCATTGTTAAAGTAGCCCCCCAGGGTCTGGAGGTTGTGTAAGGTCCTGCCGGGCCCACCAAACTTCTCCTCGATTTTGGAGCGGACCTTAGAGGTGATGGCCTGCTTCACGGCGTCCAACGGGTTGGCGAGGGTGGGAGGCTTAGAGCGCATGGCGAGGGAGGGCGGCGGGGACGGGGGCGGGGTCGGAGTCGGTAAGTTGGGTGTGGTGTCGGCGGGTGGTGACGGCGGTAAAAAGCGTGGTGGTGGGGGCGAGGGGTCGATGTTAGGGCACGCGGGCGGGTAATAAACAAGGTCGGGAACCGGGACAGATTCGGGGCGGACGGGGCTGGGTTCTAATAGGTGGGTGGTGAGGATCTGGGTGGGGACCGGCACGGTTATGACGACACCGCGGTCTACGGCGGCGGTCCCGCAGCGCTGACCCGTGTGGCGAGGACAATAGTAGATTCGGGTCTTCTGGGCCGTGAGAGTGCCAGCGGGAATCTCGTGTACCGCGTGACACCGGGCTAGCCCCGCACGGCCGTGGCAACGCAGGAGACCCTTCTTGGGCATCGGGCGAGATTGTAGAGGCGAGGGGTAGGCACGCGGGCTATAACGCTATGAGTGACACACGCCCCCTTCCTTGCTCTTAAGTCTGTCCAAAAGAACAGCTAGGGGCGACGCTGAGGCTCAGGCAAAGGCCACACGACTGAGGGGGGGTGGGTTTCAAGAGTCGAATTGGTGTCGGCCACAAGCGGACCGGGGCCGGTGACGAGGGACGCTCCCGCAATGAACAGATAAAGGGCAGTCAAAAAACAGGCAGGTGAAGTGGCGAAGGATAGCGAGGAGGGGGGGACAAAGGCGGGTGGTAGCAAGTGTGGGCGGCCTTCACGGTTACGATAGCTGGAACGGGACCGGGAGAAACGACGAGGGATGTGCCGAGGCCCAACGGGTTAGCTGGGGGCTAGAGGTGGGGAGAGTCCAACCCCTTGGAGAGAAATGGTAAATCGGAACGGTAAGGGATTGCTAGCCAGAGAGGGTTGCGGGTTGTCCGCGACAAGGCCAGTAGCAAGTCAAAATGAAAGTGGGGCAAGGGAAGACCTAGGGGAACAGCGGACGGCTCCAATGAAGCAGCTGTGGGGGCTGGAGAGTCGCCCAATACGGAAGTCGATAAAAAAAATATGTATTCAGACTCCGCCCGTCACACGGCCCCAACGGACGAGGTAAGGCCCAAGGCGGAAAAAAAAGGCAAGATGCAAGTCCCGCTGTGACCAGCGTCCATTGATCTGGATTCGTGCATACTTCGGACACCCCAACCAGCGCAGGCCAGCCCAACGACCGTGCCGAAACACTCCATAAGGGCAGTGTGCCAGCGAATCCATTAACGTTCCATCCGAGTGCCTAGATTTATTCAACCACTCACCCCGTATGCATACCAGCGCTGAAACGCCATTCCTGCTCCCGCCCGTCTATTGGACAGCGTTGTCGACGGCCAGGGCTCTCATGTGCGTAGCAGAGTAACCAGGGTAGCTCCCTGATGATGTACGGGCCCCTTGGGGCACAGTACGGGAACTGCAACCCTTCAATTGGCAATCTCTTAGCAAACGGCCCGCAGCAGTTAATGCACTGGTGGGCTGTGGCTTCGTCACCGTCTTCTGTACACAACCGCTGTCTGGGCTATCGTCTCGTCGTGATGCCGAGGTAGTCAACAGGTGCAGGATCCGATGATAATATGGACGTGCCGGATTCTCTCCACTCCCCGCGTCACCCGCCCCCACCGGCTGTGGGCGAGGCCTGTTACCTAATATAATCCTCAGACCGCCCTTTCGTGATGGGACAATACCCGTAGGACCTTAGACCGCGTCTTGACGGTCCAAGAGAACTCCTTTTTTTTGGCCCACCATTGATCCAGGTACACATCTGACCCTGCCCTACCATAGGCAGAGAACCGGCGCCAAATCCGCCTGACCACCTTCGACGGAAGCGTGGTATCTACTAGCCTACGTACATAAGATAAATAAATCGCATCCAAGGGTTGGTTTGTTAAGTGTGCAATACCAGGGTATATTTTTATACTCTTGGCCAAGTCGCCTCCTGATTCCCCCCCTCAGATCACACCCTACTCGTCGTAGAAAACCAACTGAAATAGCGCAGTCCCTTCTCCTGTCATCTCCATTACCATTCACCGAGTGGACAAGCCCCGTTCCCTTCTTTTAAAAAAAATCAAACCAGTATAACAATTTGACCCCCTTATCGTTCACAGTAGTCCCCCCTACTTTAACATACTCAACATGATGACTATTAAATACTTACTAATACCATACCCCGCCAATCAGGATTCAGTCAAACACAGCCCAGGGAAGTAGAGATGATAGTTGTATGGCCAGGAATTTCCGCTACTAGACATGGTCCATGGTACCGTATGAGCCATGGCAATCCTCAGGTTAAATCGCGCAGATGGATAAAGAGAGGGAGGGAGGAAAGCTAAAGATCCCATTGGGCCTGGCTGCCATCAGTTGCAACCATGCCCCATCCTCCCCCTTCGTTCCCTACGATGATCCACCGAAATCACGAACAATTAGGTTGGCCACGTTGCGGGACGACACGGTTGACGTTTCCATGGTCGAGATGAATGGCTCGAACGCGTTAGGGAAGTAGAGCTGACTATCGACCGTCACGGGGGGCATATTGCTACTGCTACGGGGGACCAAGTTCGGGTAAGCGTAGTGCTGGACAGTCTTGGTCCACAGTCGAATCGAGTACATCTGGTTGAGCACCGACTCCGACAAGGGCTGGGGGGAAAAGAGTTTGGTAACCGTAAAGACGGCGGACGGGGTAATGACGCTGGTGGAGTTCTTGTTGTACTTGCAAATGTTAAAGGTGTCGGTGGTGGTGAGGACGTACTCGTGCGACAGCGACGTCCAGGGCAGGACGGTCGAGCCTCCCTGGGTGCTGTAGTTCTCCAGCGGGATGACAGTCATGTTGAGCGTAGGAGTACCGCGGTTGAAGTACGACGGTCTGAGGACACCGGCCACAAATGTCACGTGGATGAGGTAGTAGTTGACCGGGGGAGACAGGGCCCCAGGGTTGGACAGGTAGGCTCCGCTAGTCAGGTTCTTCCACTGGATGGCAGCGTCGTGGTACGTGTTGGGCGGGGACGCCATGACCACTGCGTCGAATGTGGTAGCTTTTCCGGTCTTGGTGGTCACCACATACTGAGTATCCCCCCCACTGGTGGTCTGCTTAGCCACCGAGGCCACAGGCGTGTTGAGACTGATCGATGCGCCGCTAGCCGCCGCCATCCTCTCAAAAATACGCTGGTTACCAGCCTGAATCTGAAGCCCACCGCTGGACCCGGCGGCCATGCTGATGGCCATACCCATGGTGTGGATCTGGGCGAGAGACTGACCGTAGTTAACACGGGTGGAGATTTCGACCCGCTCGGTGAGGAAGAGCTGGTTGAGGTCTGGGAAGGTATCGAGCGCGGCTTGCGCCGTAGTGGTGGTCGTGTCCTGAACGCCCATAAATACCAACATATCATTGATGGTGTTGAAGGCCGTAGTCGTGGCACCGTAGATTTGCATGTACTTCGTCACAATCTCGCTGACAAAGTTGGAGACCTGAGATAAAACGGGAGTCGAACGTACAGTAAGATGGTGGTAGATACAGGGTGAGTGCTGATAAAAAAAGCAAAGGGGATTATATAAAAAATACAAGCTGGCTACCGATGGTTGAAAAGCTCGGTACGATATTCAAGCAACTTACGGTCTGTAGTGTGTAGGCGCCGAAACGCTCGAGCATCCCGACAGTATCGACTGCCTCATTTCCAGTTGTCTGATATTCGATCCCAGTCTGGTTCCAGATTGCGTTCGGTGGGTTGGCCAGGGACTGCTCGATTCCGGCATCGATCACGTTAAGCCCAAACTGACTGGCCGCGTCCATCAGATTGTAGTTAATATTGACGAAAATTGAGGCACCAGCCTCCACAATCAGGTTAGTAGCGGGTACATTGAAGGACTGTACGCGACCGCCTAGACGGGAGTTTTTCTCGTAGAGGGTGATTTGGCACGGGATCGAAGCCTCTTGCATCGCCTGGGCAATGTACATAGCCGCAGAAGACCCCGAGGCGCCGCCGCCTACGGAAATTAAAACCAGGGTAGAGGAGGGAGGAGGCGGAAGTAGCGGGGGATTCGCGTCAGTGGAAAAGCAGTTGATGGCTGGTACTCAAGGTACTTCAGGTGCTGCGCTACCCTTTTGTACGACAGGTAAGCGGCGGTGCCACTGGGCCCTACAGATTTTGAACTTACCAATGATGGCGATCTGCTTGGGGGTGGTGGACCCGAGGGAAAGCCCCAAGGCACCGAAGGCAAGGAAGGCGTACGCGGAGACTTTCATGATAGCCGGTGTTGAAATTAGTTATAGCTATTGACGATGCGGTATCAGTGTCGATGAAGCACCAGTCAACTGAAAGTGCGGCGCCAGGAGTTCTAGGATATATATATATATACTCGTCAGGAAGATTAAACGAGCCCCGAGTGTGGGGGACGTGGTATGTAAGAGAAAAGCTAAGCCAGAATGCGTGGTGAGGGACACTTGGTCAGAGGTGACCGGGATTATATAGTTGAATGAGAAGGTACCATACGAGGTAATCGGCGAGCTAAAGGCAGCCCCGCGGAAGAATGGCCAGAGCGGGAGCAGCATAAGAAGGCGGTTGATCTTATCCCGGCTGGTGTAGAAACGGCGAAGACGAAGCAGGCCCCGTTCCTTACGACACCAATGTGGGTCAGGCTAATAGTGAAGGTAGACGAAGATGGAGCACAAGACGCAGCCTCAAACCGGGGAAATCCAGGTGGGCCCAAAGTGTGACCGATCCTATCTGGTGAGACTGTACACCTGACGGCGGGGAACGCATCGCACACGCCTATACACAATCCGCCCCCCCCCTCCACGCAAGGCACGGTAATAGTGAGGAAGGTGAATCTATCTACACACTACAGGAGCCGGTTATTCCCACATCACCACGGGTTCGCCTGAAAAGTGAGGCCAGGGTGTAGGGCGCCGACGCCCTCCAGCGGAGATTCCTAACCAAGGCAGGCGACCGATAGGGAGGGTGGGACGTGGGTAAGGTTGGCCCGATTCCAGGCGTAGCTGTGTATGGGAGGAGGTTACCAGCCCTTTCTTTGGTGGCTGTCGAAGGTGGCAGATAGCGTGCGAAACGCCGTCTGAGCATGTCCTCAGGTAGGCAGTAGCCCTCCCCCCTCCCTCTCTCCCGCCACTTCTAATGGGCGTACAGGAGGTAATCAGGCCGTGCGTGACACGGCATTAAATTTGCTCCTAAAATTTGAAAATGAGCTGCAGCTGCCTGCTGCCGTACACACCCCACGGCACTAGTCTGATGAGCGTCCGAGCGGCGTCGCCCTGCTGCGCATGTTAGGTCAAACGATCAAATGGAACTGTACGCTTCTGGGCCGAAAGGCCCCTTGACATTTCTTTGGGGTCTCCAACGTCCCTGTTTACCAACTTGTGCTGACTCAATCGCGGCACTGTGTTTACTCTTCCAAGACTGGTTCCATTACACCCCCTCCCGGGGGGAGGGGCCTCTTTTCTAGTGAGTTGTATCCCAAGTGCGCTCCCTCAGCCATCGCTCCCACCCCAGCAGTAAAGGGATTACCATCGTCCCATTTCTACACACTGACCGCTGCCCTATCATTAGTCACCATCAGTCCATTGAGGTCTTCCAGTTAATAGGCTTTAGTTATTGAAACAAGCGGCTGACCAGTGAGTCCGAATTATTACTCGTCAATGATACCTTTATGGTTTAGTTATGAGAAGCGTATCGCTACGTCGACAAGGGACCCCACAACCCAAGCCTGGTTATAGAGGGAAATCAACGCGGTTTCAACCCCCATGGTTTCGGTAATCTCGCCGCTTCCTAAAACTGTGACATTTGCTGTATTCTTTCCTTATTGGGATCCACAATACCACTCTTTCGAGGGTTAGTTTTTTCTCCTCCCATATTCTGCCATGACTGCATTTCCGGCCGAGAAAATCTCGAGGACATTTTTATCAGCTACGGGCACTCGGTAGTCCCATTTCAAGTGGCCGACGTGGGCCAAAGTGAATTCCGGAACTGAGTAACGACGATAATCTCCCAGGGAATTAATAGCCAACGACACCGTCTAATGGAAAGGGATCAGAGCGGCTAAACTTAGGCCGCACTAGTCTCTCATACGCCATTCGTACCCGAGCGGAATAACCTTGTCCGTCGTTTTAGCCACGGATAGAAACCCAACATTCACACGATCCAGTAAATTCTGACTTGCAACGTATCGAACAAATCCATACATAACCCCCCCCCACACGCTTCACATTTTTTGTGTCTTTCTCAAGCTCGCCATATTGGCACATGTCATGGTCTAATTTGGCAATATCCGAATGGATTGTGATGAGAATCAACAGCCGAGTCTGACCAGGAATGAGGCTAATCACACGACGAGCGTCTGAGCGCCGTGAAACATTTCAATTAGTCTCTAGGTGACAATGGTACTAATAATTGGTGCCATGTATTCTCAACCCTGTTACATATACCCTAGCGCGTTACCCCCGAAGTTGACCGCCTTGGTCCTCCAAGTCTTTTCTGCGGTCATTGGTAGTTACTGGCAGGAGGGATAGGAATACGTTTTTTAACCTACCACCCCTCCCCTCACCTCGAACCGGTCCTAGACTTCACCACCAGTGATTACTTGCTCACACTTAACAGTATTCCTATGCTCCCTATTCAGGTAGAGTCTGATCAGCTTTGGAGGATGTGCGCGTGCCCCTGATGAAACGTAGTTTGCTCACGCTGCGCTCTGTGCTCCGCCAAATTAGGTTACATAGCTGATTACGGGCATGGGTTGATCTACTCCATTCGAGCGCACCTTCACATGACCATCAATTAGCGTCCACGACAGTATGTGACATAAAGGGTTTACGTGGTCGGGGAAGGTGTACGTTTCAACATCGTGCTTTGGTGGGATATAGCGGAATCTCTCTGAGGATACTTTTTTATAGGCGCTTATCAATCCATCTTTTTTATCCTTCAAGCTGAGTGCATCGTTTTTGATAGTACTAGTAATAGCAGTGGAAAATAATGGGTCGCGGCGTTCGTCCATTCATCCGTGTAATCAACCAGGTCCTAATATCAATCGGTCCAATTGGCGATGCGGTGTAGGTAGTGTAGTATTCGGTCGGAGTCCACCTTTGACCCTTGGTACGCCTGTTCGAATCTTGCACCCGTGACAATATAGCTGACTAGGTTTTTAAAAAATTTCTATCCTAGTCCCGGCACACATAAGAAGCATTAGGCCCGGACTCGAAGGACTGGGGTAATAGTGATCCCTGATGGTCAACATACGATTGAGTTTGCCTTGAAATGGTGAATAATAGTATCGCGGATATTTCTAAGGGGGCGAACCGACGTGTGACACTAGCTTTCGCTGGCATTAGATTTACCAAAATTCCCCAGGTGCGAGCTACCCTGCTTGATCACCGTAGTAGCAGTGCTTCTGACATGCCCCTATTAAAATAGTTATAATCAACTAAGGAACTAGCACTGTGACGATCACGCAAGATGCTGTTGATCGGTTGGCATCCAGAAGCGATACGGTCTACGGGCTTAATTAAGCCATTCTGATCGAGGTAAAAGAGAGTGACCAACCTGTTTTACAGCTGCTTCCGGATGTCGGCCACGTCTTATGTGTTTCTATGGATTGTCAACCATGGCGCTAGACGCTCAAGGAGAGAGGGGGGGTTATAATATAACGTCCTTCATTATTGGTAAAACTTGGGCGTGACATCGCCTTGTCGTGCAGAGAAGAAGCATAGGCAGAGATTCTCACCTATCTGTAGAAAGTAAAGCTAGTGGTACAAATTTAGATAAATTGCCGGGTGTTGGAAGTCAAGGCGGCGAGGCCAACCTGAAACATCCTGTCAATAACGACGATAAATGACGAAGGAAAGAGGGCCAAAACGGAGATCGAATCGACTGTCCAATGGCCAGTTAAGAATGGTGGTGGGTAACCAGAAAGTATGGCCGTGGCGATGGCGGCCAATGAAGCCAAGCTAGACTTTCTAACCGGCCGCAAGTCGACGGACGGTTCGGAATTCGCATTGGTGATGTAAATGATATGGGGGGGGGAGGAGGCGTGAGCGCAGGGCCCAGTACGTCGGGTCTACTCAGACTTCGTCAAACAGGTCGCGGCAAACCAAGTTGGCGACGTTACGAGCGGAGATGATGGACGTTTCCATGGTCTATAATTT
>JANBPT010000307.1:0-45852 GCA_027575765.1 Tieghemiomyces parasiticus | reverse complement strand
ACCAATTCCTGATCTTCCATCAATTGCAAATCGTGAGAGCGGCTGGATTTGGAATGCAGACCCTGACCTCCCCTACCCCCCTCCCCTCCCATTACTTTTGGATGATGTTACCGCACCATACTCGTCACTATTACCACTCGGTCAGATGACGCGCGTTTTGCCAAAGCTGACGGTGCCCACATTGACTTGTCCCGGCAGTCGTTAGTGGAAGACCTGACCATCGTCGCAACATCACTGATTCCGGGTGATTTTAACTACGATGGCCAATTGGACCTGTTGGTCATAGGTCAGACAGATCCCGTTGGTGAGCCCAACGGCCCGATTCACATGAAGGTGTACATCGGTGACGGACAGGGCGGGTTTGGTAAGTGATGACAGGTAACGAATAGAGAATAATACCTTATCGGCCGTGTACCATCTTAACTCTGACCGTATCAGTTTACGATCCGACACTTGACTGCCTATTCACCACTATTCTCCCCCCCCCCTTTCCTGCCACTTTCCTCCCCTCCTGCTACTGACTGGTTCGTCCCTCTCCGGGGAGGTCTTCTCTAGAGCCCACACCCGCTGTACTGCCCCCCGCGGCCATCGCTGACCCCGTTCCGGTGGATTTCCACGGTGATATGACAACCGACCTACTCGGTTTCTTTAACGAAGATGGTCAAAACCGACCGAAGCTATGGCGAAACAACGCTAAAGTAGACCCGTCCCGGCCATTGTTTGAAATGTAAGAGGGCTATAGAGTGATTTTGAGCCGCTAGAATATGCCCTAGCCAGCTGACTGCCCTTCACTCTCGGGATTGTCTCGTCTCATTCACGCCTCTGGTTTACCCGCCAGAGGGTCCGCGCGTGCGCGTGCCTTCGCAGCTCCCTACCCAATCCGGCGTATGATAATCCTAGTGCCCTAAATCTGGCATGCTAATAATTGACCACTTTGCTTCACCTTGTATTCCACCGCCTCCACTTTGCCCACCTGGATCCACCGTGCACTTTACTGCAGTGAGGACCTGACCTTTGGGAGCGAGAGCCACACTCTTTGCGAATTCTCCCGGCCACACTCAAACGCCTGGATCGACCTCGACGGTGACTGCCGAGCCGGTAAGATAAAACTACTTATTTAACAATAAGGAAGGGGAGTGGTGGAGTTTCTACTGACTCATTCGTCCATCTGGCCGAAAACCCCGGGTTGACTTATTTTAGGATAGCAATGTCTCCAAGTCCAGTGCGCTGCTGATGTCAGCGCTCTTTGGTTGACAGTCCATCCGCCCCCCTCCCTGCCCTCGCCTCCAGTTGAGACCTTATGTGTGAAGCGGCATTACACCCGCTCACTAGTCATGGCTTCCATTTGACAACCTCACTTATCCTTCACATCCGCCCGCCCTCCCAATCCCGTCTTCGCACTTCCTCTATTCTTATCGCCAGACCTATTTGTGACCTGCGGTGACTCAACCGGGCAGGCCACAGGTTACCAGATCTGGACTAACTCAATCACATCAGGCCTCACATTTGCTCGCAAAGGTGAGCTACCCGTCGGGAGTGGTCTCGTCAGTTTTGCTGACATGGACGCAGACGGGGCGGTTGATCTGGTATTCGCGACCTGCGATAATGGCGGGTCTAGCACGGCGGCCTGCGGCATCCACGTCGTGTACAACCAACAGAAGCCACTCTGTAAGCTGGGCCAAAAGTCTGACTGCCGTCCGGCCACCGACCTGTGCTCGGCAGACGCGGACTTCCAGCTGGATGTCGGGGCGATCACCGGGAGTACCGGCCACGTCTTCATTCCGCTTGCCGACCTACTACCGGGGGAAACGCTCGTGACCACCGACCCCAACTTTCGCGGAGCCCTTCCGCTGCGTCTGCAGTTGGGAGATTTCAACTATGATGGGTTCCCCGACCTTATGGTGACCACGCGCACAGCCGCTACGGGTATCGCCACCATCCGTCTCCTTCAGTCCGTACCCTGTAGCGCCTTGTTTTGCACCCCGGCCGCTCGTGCGGCGCACCGTCGGTCCCTGGCCGTCACCACCAGCGGGGTGGACGCCTTGGCTCTACCGTCACAACCAGACGCCCAGGCCGGGGTGCCACCGTCATTCTGGTCCGCCCTCCTCGCCGGCTCCACCGCCGATAATGAGCTCCTCCCGACGGGCCTATTCTTTGACCTGGACGACGACGGCACGCTGGACGTGGTGGCCTTGACATCAGGATCCGCCGGCGGGTCCAACCCGCACGCGCGGACCACGCAACTTCTATTTAACAACTTTTTTAGTGACGCCTTCTTCGCCAAGACCCTCATGTTGAATGGGGTTTGCCTCAATTGGTGCTCGACAGGCCAGCCGGACTCCCCCCGGACAGCCCCCTACGGCGTGAACTACCCTGGCGCCAGCCTTAAATATACCATTGTGGATAACGCCGGTACCAAACACGCCGTACAGGTCGCCCAGCTCCCACAGAGTAACTACATGGCCCGACTCACCCCGTACAACCTGTTCGGGCTCGGCCGCACCAACAACTACATTGAAGAGCTAGCCGTCGGATCCACTTATAACCAGGTTTGTTAAGCAAAAGCGGGGCTTGTCCATGTTTGGTGCCAGTCACTCACCAGCGGCAGCGGTGATGGACTGCCATCTAGTACCTGGAATATGAAGAGGAGACTGACAATTAACGCCCCCCACATCCTCACGACACGTCCATTTTCTGTTTTTCCCCTCCCTGCCACCTTTTTTTTCCATGCTTGCTATTTACCCCCAACCCCCCACACTGGCTATCCTGACCACCCCCTAAAAACAGACTGTTAGTCACCGGACGTGGGCCGGCATCATCCCCAACTCCCAGCTGGTCATCTCACCGTGGCAGGGCACCTCGCAGGACGTTGACAAGTAAGTGGAGGTGACGATAAACCCGATTCGGCCGCGTCTAATCAACGGTGCGACCGTCCTGAAACCTGCGCACAAGTGCGTCCGTGCTGGGTACACCCTAGCAGAGATGGAGGGAGGGGGGAAATGATAACGGACGCCATTGGTGGCCGGTGGCCGACAGAAACTGGGAGGGCCTAAGGCTAGGGAACCGTCTGGTCCTCCACCGCCTCCCTCCGTATTTGATCCCGACGCCCCTAACCCACCTTGTTATCTGTTTCCCACTGGGTGGCTTGAGTCGCCACGGGAGGGTCGCACACCAACCGAAGGACGTCACACTAACCTTTTGTACTCACCTCCACTCACCTCTACTCATCATCACCGCTTCCCGTCGCCACTACCGTCCCTCGTCCACTCTGGATGCATCCCGGTCCAATAATCCACTTCTCTCAACGTCTGCCTAGCTGGCGTATCGAACTGTACATTAATCTGAGTTCATCAGCCATCGGGGTACTCATCGTCCTGTTGGTCACCGTATTCGTCCTGGCCGTCACCGTGGGCACCCTGACTTGGGTAGAAAAGGTTAGACTCTACTCGGATTGCGTGGTTTTAGCGCCAACGAATATATCCACCGGCTGGCGGCGCGGCAGAGCTATGTGCGTCGCGTTTTCCGCTTAATTCTTAACCTTTATCGCCCATCCTTTTTTGCATCTACCCACTCACCTTCCCGCTGCGCTGTAGCGGGAGGACAAGCGAGAAAAGGACCGTACTCTACATGTCATCAACTTTGACGCGCTGTAGTTTATTTTTGGGAACTTTGCAACCCGCCGACCGCGACTCCCCCCCCCCTCTCCCAGTGAACAAGGCTCGTGATCTAGGATTACCATTCCTGTGCCGCCCCGCTCCCTCACCTTCACTACCCTATTATTATTTCTATTTTTATTTAAAAAAATAGACATTATCTTCCTGGCATCCAACTACCGCCGTTTCAATACTCGTATGGGCCAATCTACTGGTCAACCCAAGATCACCGGAGATCAGTGCACCAGGCCTGATGTCCTCTGCCGTTCCCAGAATCGCAGCGCTAAATGAGCTAGGCCTGGCCATACTTGGATGCTGGGTTGGACACGATAGGTTGACAATCAAACCCATGAATTTGGTAGATACGCGAGCTCGGGAAACGGGTACCAATAAACTATTGCGTATATGTACATGATTATTTACGTCGTTAGATGCCAATCATTGACGCAGGCTGGCACGCTTGCTTCAGAAGAAACCAGCCCTGTATCTGCCCGCATGATACAATAATAATATGAGATGGAGAGGTTGTGGCAGAGCTAATCGACAGCGTACCCGCAGAGAGGCTGGGGAGACCACCGTCGGACACTACAACTCGCCTAATTGTAAGTGGTATACCTTTGGAGAATCAGCCAACCATATTATCAAACGACGTAGGACAGGTTGTTCTGGTGCAGGGCGAATAATCTCTGAGATGTGATCATTTAGAGACTATGGCTATTGCGGGAAATCAGCCTCTAATCCTTGGGAGGCTAAGGGATTACGAAACGCTAGATACTGGTTAGCACTTAACCTGTGGCCAAATGATGCATCCCCCCTGTCTATGAGTGAGAGGGGAGTGGTAAATAGTGAAGGTTGGCGTTGGGATGGATGCCTTTATATGTCGTAAATAGCCTTCTGGAGTAGGGTATTCCTTTTACATTTTCTTTTTACTTTGGTACCTGAATAAATAGTGCGACCATACACTCAAGATTGGTATAGTTATATAGGGAACCACCAAGCTGCACCCTCCATGTCAGGGATGACCGTGACTGCATCGAGCTCTCGAATGATTTGGCTGAAAAACAAAGTGAGACAGACATATCTGTAAGTTAATGATCGATATACTGGGTTTGCAGAAACCTACGGGGCAGGGACACTTACGGCTTTAATAGCGGAGTATTAGGAACCTAAAATGTGGACAGTTGTACCTGAGTTGTTGGCTAGAGAGTGCTGCCGAGGTTGATTTTGATGATTCGTTTTGAATGTCAAGCTTCCGTTGGATCGCCACGCAGGCCAGTCGCCCAGAGGGACCTGAGAATTCGTATCGCCAAATGTTTATCGGTGGAGGGGGGGATGGGCTACCCCATCTGCAGCTCGGCCGAGGTTGCCGGCTGACAATTTCCGATATTAAATGCGTCGGAGTTGGATGCGGTAGCTGTATTTACGACGCCTACAATGGTCCAGATGGTGGGCCGAGGTGCAGATGCGTCCGCCGTTAGTAACTAAACTACCTTCGACCAAAACGCCGTTTCTCCGGCCCTCTGGCGGTTGGCTTGTGATGGAAGCTACCAACCTTATCTTGCAGTCAGGAGGGATGGGGGCGATGACTGCGTAGCCTCACTTTGTTCGGATATGACTTGTGTTGCGCCAGCTTGGAGACTGGTGCGACGGGGCCAGTGTGAAGAGGCTGCACTGCCATGGTTAGCACTGGGGCCAGTGGGCGCTAGGTCGGAGGGGTCAGGCGACCGCTTGTCACTGTGGCTGAGTACCACCCATTGTGCTCAGTCGCATAGGCCAAGGGCAGGAGGGCACTAGGCTGGCCTTACTTTAGGAGTGCGATGTGGGCTTTGAAGCGAGCGGAAGCACGGTCACTCAAGGGACAGACTAGATGGTAGCGCCAAGTCCCGTGACGGCGAGCCATTGTGTCCATACGCCCCAAAGTAGTCCCACCGATTCGCCCCATGCTGTCGCGGTGCAGTGCCTTCCAATCGTCCGAATCGACCAAGAGCGTGCCCATAGTCAATGAAAAGGGCAATCCCTCATTTCCCCCCTCCCCCCCGCTGCACAGGTCCAGTCCTGTGCTCTTCCTCTCTCCCCACCCAGCTCACCAGTGGTCATGGCTGAGGTCTGTCCGCTCGGGTGCCTACAGTGGGGGAGATGGATCGTCGGAGCGCCCTACTGTCTCCACGGCCTTGTCGCTACCAAGGGTACCAATGTCGACCAATGTGCGCCCGACTGACGTGGCGAAGGGTGACTGCCCGGAACCACCCATCCCGGCCGGGGCATTCGCTAGCCATCAGGGAGTGGGCCAGGTCCATCCTGGCTCCATAACCTGTGTCTGTCAGTGCCGCAGGAGAGGAGGGGTGCGTATTATGGGCGGTGGGTGGAGATTGACTTGGCACTGAAAGGGACCGGCGAAGCGGATAGGCCTATCAGGCGGACGCTGGCGATTGTGGGGCCCACGATCGCCAACGTAAACGGTAACGGTCTGCGGCCAGTTACGTTTATTAAAGTGTCTGTCGAACGCGTCGTTCGTGCTGTGGTGGCCGGCATTAAAACTCCAACTCACACGTATATGCACGTACACCCGCCCTTATACCGCGGGTGTCTTGAGGGTGGTGGGGCTCGTGGGTGAGACGATGGGGCGGAAGGTTGCACACGTCCTTGCCTCCGGGTCAGGCGGAGATGTCGCAAAGGCAGCTCTATTGCCTGTGGCCCTTCACCGCCACAGCCGTGGGATAGGGCCACTACTGTCGAGGGTGCCGGTACCGCGGGGCCCGTAACTGCGAACGGTGGGTCCGATGGTGATCATTTACGCCTTCCCCAATCCCTTTGTCCCTTCCCTCTGTACGCTGCGAGCCGCATGGCCCCCGCGTCACCTTTTGTAAAATGAGGAGGCGAGGAGCGGAGGAGGGCTGGGGACTACGAGTGGAGCATACAGGGTAGGGCACCATCGCCACCATCCGGCCTATATGCCCCTTTGAGGGTACAGACGGTCCTCCGCCACCTAGCGCTACATGCTACCCGGCCGCAGCTAGACTATTTAAAACCCCACCCTCATCGCTTCCATCCATTGGTTCCTCTCCATCGCTGCCTTCCGCTTTTCCCTGCACCCCCTCCCTCCCCCCCCCCACACCTTCCCCGACACTGCTCACTCCCCCGTCCCAAAAGCCCACCGCACTTGGCAGGCAGCACTTGGCCATTCTCCTCCCCCCTCCTCGTCACCTGGTCCATCCCCTTTTCTCCAACGCCTAGTCCTTTATCAGTCACTCTTCAACCTCGACTCGGCCCTTTTCACAACTTCCCCCCTCCTTCTGCTCAACTTATTTTACTTCTGCACTCTGTAAGTAGACTCATCCCTCATCGCGTTGTGACTCGTGATGGGTTCAACCAGATGACCGGCCCATCGTACCCGCAGCCCCTAGGATGTTTTGTCCAGGACCGCGACATCAGTGCCACCCGAGGTCATCTGCTAGAGCTCTCCGCTTCCTTGAATACGTCGGCTGTTGTTACTAGTCTACCCTGGGGACTGGCCAGGCTTAACTGATTATCAGGGCTCACCCTGTTATCTAAGGGGGAGGAACCAGAGTCGCGAGCCTGGTATCCTCTAAACGCTTTGGGCCTTGACCCTCTCCTCCTCGGTGAGGAAGGCGTGCTATTGCTAACCGTTGTTCCCAACCGTTTGGATGGTCAACTGGCGGCTTCATCATGACCAATCCACCCATCTTAAACGCTAACCATCTCAACCACCTACTTCATCTACTCCCCCTATCTGCTTTTACTCCCTTCGCCTGGCCTATCACGTCATCCCTGTTGGTCATTACGTCATCCCTGCATATCTCCGCTCGCCTCCTGTTTATCCAGTGTAGTGAAGAAACAGCAATCCGCAACCTCGCCCTTCCCACACACCCGCACACCCTTTAACTCGACACCATGGTCCAGGAACGCGACAACAAGGTCTACATGGCCCGCCTTGCCGAGCAGGCCGAGCGGTACGACGAGATGGTGTCCTTCATGAAGGAGGTGGCTAAGCTCGACGGTGAGCTTACCGTTGAGGAGCGCAACCTGCTATCTGTGGCCTACAAGAATGTCATTGGCTCCCGCCGGGCGTCGTGGCGCATCGTGTCCTCCATTGAAAACAAGGAGAAGAGCAAGGAGAACGAGGCCCACCTCGCTCTGGTCGGCCCCTACCGCAGCAAGATTGAGGCCGAGCTTGCTGACATTTGCAATGACGTGCTCCAGGTGCTCACCGACGACCTGATCCCCAAGGCTGCCAACAGCGAGTCCCAGGTCTTCTACTACAAGATGAAGGGTGACTACCACCGCTACCTCGCCGAATTCTCCACAGGCACCACCAAGAAGGACGCCTCCGACGCCGCCCTCAAGGCCTACCAGGATGCCACCAAGATCGCCGATGAAAAGCTGCCCTCCACCCACCCCATCCGCCTGGGCCTGGCCCTCAATTTCTCGGTCTTCTACTACGAGATTGTCAACTCGCCCGACCAGGCCTGCACACTGGCCCAACAGGCCTTTGACGGCGCCATTGCCGAGCTCGACCAACTCAGCGAGGACTCGTACAAGGATTCCACTCTCATCATGCAGCTCCTCCGCGACAACCTGACGCTCTGGAGCCAGGAGCAGATGCAGGACGACACCCAGCGGGATGGCAGCGAGGAGCCCGCCGGCGAGGACGCCGACGTAGAGGACGTGGAGACGCCAAAGGCCTAGATTCTCTACAATCTTGGGGTGTTCACGCCTGGGATGGTGAACACAAGTCAAGGAGGTGCCGACTAGGGAGTCTCTACTGCTTCTTCCTTGTTCACCCCGCTGTACACCCCCCCCCCCCCAGTTAGTTATCGCTTACTTTGTTTTTTTCATGTACGGTGCGTACTTTTTTTTGTGTGTGTCTCTCTATTCTCCCCTCCCTCTTGCGATTGGTTTCATCTCCTTTCAGGATTTTTTTGCTCTGTCCTAGAGATTCCAAGCTTATCGAATCCGCACCACCTTGGGTTGCCATCCTGTCTTTTGGTCGTTTGCTTCGACTTACCGGTTTGGCCCGGTATCTGCTCGTAGAATAACACCTAGAGGCTGATGCGGGAGGCTATTTTTACCTATTCTCACATGCGGCCTCGGTTAGCTTAGTAAATTCTTTGGTGGTTCTGATGTTATCTAGATTGACTGTCAGGGAAGGGATAGATTCGTCTACCATGTAGAGCGTTGGTAAAAAGCAGGAGGCATCCAGTTTCCATTGGGGAGGCAAACGTCCTCAGCTATGCGGGCTGTACAAGTTGGACTTTAATATAACTAACGAAAGCGACTGTGTAGCAATCCTGTATCTGCCGGGGCGGTGGTGGAGGGCGCACAGGGTTATCTAAGGAAAAAGATTGCGGAGTCAAAGCTAGGCAGGGCTCCTAATCAACCGGATTGTTGGAAGGTGTCGTCGTCTACAAAGGGAAACAAGGGATACGCGGGGCTCATCACCGCTTAGCCCTTCAGTTATCTGGCCGACGATGGCGGGGGCGGCACATTACTACCAACCGTCGGGGACGCTTGCGAGGCAGAAGAGGTCTGGCCGACGGCAGGTGAGTTCTGGGCGCTAACGGGTCTACCGGGCGACCCGACCATTTCGATATTCAACCCGGCGGTACCTATGGCACCGGGCCGCAAGTTGGGGCTACCCATTTGACTGGACGGCCCGCTACTAACCGTGGGTGCCATCAACTGAGGGGCTCCCCCTCCAGTGAGACTACCGGTCGCGCCATCGACGCCGCCATGACCCATACCACCACCGTGGTTAGCGGGCGACTGGCTGCCAGGATACCCATTCGCGTAAGACGGGTGTAAAGTCCCCGGTGACGGCGATGCTGATGCTGATGATGACGCTGCGGTTGCGGCTACGGCTGCCACCGGTCCTGGTCCGACGCCCGAATTACGCATCATGGCCAGGAGGGCCGGTGATGCTTGGGCTGATGTCACCGACGACGGCGATGGCGACGACGGAGCGTTAACCGTCGCCGCGAGGAAATTGGCGTTGAGGTTGGCCAGGACGTGCGGGTTATTGGTTGGCGGGGCAGGCATCCCGGGCGACGACATCATAAAGTGCGGAGGAGAGTGGAGTTGGGCTCCCACGGGACTCCCCCCTATCCCACCACCACCACCACCACCACCCACTCCGGGGGTAGCGGCACCCATGGCGGCGGCTTGGGCCGCGGCCGCGGCGCGCTGGGCATTGTTGAGCGCCTGAGCCATGAGCGGGTTAGGGTTAGGTCCGAGGAGGGACGCTTGCAGGGCGGCAGAGTAGTTCACGAGAGAGGCTCGCATTGCAGCGGCCACCGCCGCGTTGTTGTTGTTGTTGTTGTTAAGGTTACCGGATTGGCCTCCACTGCCGGGTGGGTTGGCACCTGGCGTGGGCGAGAACATGCCACTGGGATTGAGCTGTAGACTCGACGGGGAGTTACTAGCGCTGTTACCACCGCCGGTGGAGGCCGTGCCGATGGGAGCCGGTCGGTTCGGCGGAGTCTGCGGATTCTGAACCGGTGACCCTTGGATGGTAGTACCTGAGTGGTTGAGAGCGCCGAAGGGACGGGGAGATATGGCCTGAGGGTTGTTGTTGCTGTGGTTGGCGGTGGTGGTAGCGGCAGCGGCGTGCGGATGCAGGGTGGCTGCCAGCGAGTTCCCTGCGGCACTACCGTTCGCTCCTGGTGGGGTAAGTCCGTTAGCTCCCAGTGGCATCATGGGGCGCGGCTGGGGTGGACGCGGGGTACCCAACAAACTGCCGGGCCCGCCTAGGTTCGGGGAGAGTCCCGAGGGCGGGCTGCCCATCATCTGCATGGGCATAGACATGGGGCTCATCATGGGCCGGACCGGGGACGGGTGGCCGTGGCGTGGTGGGCTCATCATGGGGCTAGCGCCTACTGGTCGAGACGGCTGTGGCTGGAGCCCCGCTGCGGCTGCTGCGGCCATGGCGTTGGGGTGGTTCATCTGCGCCTGGACGGCTGCCAGTTGCTGCTGCTGGAATAGGTACATGCGCAGCTTGTCGGCGTTGAAGTTCTGGGGTAACGGAGTGGGCGAAGCATGTTGCTGTTGTTGCTGTTGTTGTTGCTGCTGCTGCTGCTGAACATGCTGACGCTGCTTCTCTACGATCGCCATGAGGTCCGCGGGTGACATTTGGGTTTGCTGGAGACGCGCGGCGAGCAAACTGTTCAGCTGGGCTGCCCGCGCACTGCCCATCTGCGGGTTAGCACCGGTGGGCAATGCGGGTCGGACGGTGCCACCGGGACTGGGGGACATGGCCGCACCGCCTGGGGTACCGTGGTTACTACCGTCACCCTCGTTGGCCGTTGCGACCGGGCGGTTCGGTGAGGCCTGGAGCTGCTGCTGCATCTGTAGGAGCTGCTGCTGTTGTTGGTGCTGCTGCTGGTGTTGTTGGTGGGCCAGTTGGGCCCGCTGTAAGTGCTGGCGGAGCTGGGCCTGGGTGACCTGTTGGGCCTGCTGCAACTTTTGGAAATCTTCGGGGCTGAGTTGCTGCTGGCCGTTTAGCCCTGGGGGCAGTTGTGGGGGGATTAGTTGTGGTTGGGGTAGTTGGTGTTGCTGCTGCTGTTGCTGGTGCTGGAACATCTGCTGGTAATGGTGGTTTGCCTGCTGCTGCTGCTGCTGGCGTAACAGTGAAAGTTTCTGCGCCGGGGTTAGGCTAGCGAACTGGAGGGCCAAGGCTGAGAGCTGGTTGGGTAGGGGCGGCCCGCTCGTAGGGGGTCGGAACTGGTTGGGCGGGCGGACGGGGGTGCTCAGATCAACCGGAGTGCCTGTGGCGTCGGTGGTCGGTGTGGTAGTTACGATCGCAGCGGCTGTAGTTGGAGTCGTTTCGACCGGAGCTGCGTCCGTTTCGGTGGCAGTCGTAGTCACGGTCGAATTCCCACTTGGGCCTGCAGTGGTGGCGGTGGCAGCCGTCTTAGCGCCCTTCCGACGGGAGGGTGAGGCCACCGCACGGGCTGCCGTTTTGGCACCGACAGATGGGGAGGCGCCAGGTACAATCGATACATCATCGGTAGCCGCAGTAGTGGGGACGGTGGCAGTGCTGGTTGTATTGGAGGCGGTCGATCCCTCCTGCGCGGGAAGCCCACCAGGGGTAGTGGCACTGGGTGCGGCCGGAGGTCGGGCCATTCCCTGCATAGAACTGGTGAAGGCGGCCAGAAAAGCAGTAGCCTGCTGGATGGCGACCGGGTTTCCCGAGGCTCTGGCACTGGCTAGCTGTTGGTAGGCCCACTGCTGGCGCTGGATCAGGAAGGCCCGCATCTGCTCAGGTGTCAGGCGCGGGACTGCTCCCGCCGGAGCGCCTGTCCCTGAGCCTGCCGCTGCCGCTGCCGCGGCCGCGGCTAAGTTCGGCGCACCGGGGCCCCCGCCGGACCCTGCAGCGGCCGCAGCGAGGCTGGCGTTAAGTAGGGCCGCCGGGTGATTTGGGGGAAAATTTGAAGGGACCCCGGCCGGGCTCGGCCCACCAGCCATGGGCAAGGTCGGCGGTCGCACGGGTAGTGGACGGTTGGGCGGGCCCTGGGCGCGACCCATCATGGACCGCGCCAGATTTTGCATTGCCCACTGCGAGCTGGTCAGACTGCGCTGACGCATGGTAATTTGGGCCATCTGGACGTCGAGTTCCTGTTTGGCCGCGCTGAGCTCCAACGGCGAGCGGTAAGCCACCCCGGAAGCCGACGCTGGCTGCGCAGCAGTGGGGGTAGCAGGGATGCTATCCCCTTGCTCAACAGTACCGGACGCCTCGCCGCCGTTAGTCTCGGCCGCACCCACATCGCCGGCGTTGCCAGGCTCGTTGGTGGTCGCTGCTGGGGCAGCCGAGGCATCGGCGGATGCCACCTCATTACTGGTGGTTTCCAAGGCGGAGATACGTTTCGGGCGGGATGCCAAAGCCTGTTCAGTACGGGTCTGAATCTCCTGGCGTTTCTTTTGGGCTTTGGCAATGGCCTCGGCGAAGGACTGAAGACGCTGACCGCGTACCACCTCAGCGCCCAAGGTCGGGGCCGTTGCTGCCGCGGTAGCCATAGTCGGGTCCGGTCGGCCAGCAGCCAGGGCAGCGGCGGCGGAGAGGGAAGGCGGGCCGTCCGATCCGAAAGTGGTCGCGATGGGAGTGGAGGCCACGGTGGCCGGTGCCGAGTCCAGGCCGGCGGGCATGACGTAAACAAGGTGCGGGCTGAGGTAACGCCAGCGGTCGTAGCAGTCACGCGGGTTACGCGGTGCCGATCCCGGGAGGTGGGTGTCGGCGGTGAGGGCGCTGGCCACCAGGGACCAGTTACCACCGTACTGTTCCACCAGGGCCTGTAGGCGAGTGTCGGCCTCGGGGGTCCAGGCCGCGGGCGAGGCACTGGGTAGGTCGGAAGGGGCTACGGTGGCAGGGGAAGGACCGAGCTGGGTCGCCGGATCAACCGGGTGGCGACTTGTGAAGAGCGCTGGCGGAAGACCGGCCTCAGCATACCGCTGCGTGCCGGGCAGGTCCCGGGCGACACGAGCCGGGCGATAAATGGCTAGATCGCCGGTGTAACCACCGTCATAGGCCGACAGACCGAACGAGGAGGTCCGATCAGCCGGCAGTTCATAGTCGTCAGGGTGTGCCCGGATGTCGCGGGCCTGGGCTGGGTTGGTGGACGGAAGGATGCACTCCGACTCGCCTGTGAAAGCGGCCGGCTGGGCGGCCATCTCGGCCAGCACATGCGCGAGGAGATCGCTCAGGACCGCTTCGGAGTGAGGGGATGACGGGCCGACGGCATCCTCGGGTTGCACCACCTCAGCGAATCCCACCAGAGTATTCATTAGATGTGAGACTGGGACCAGTGCACTGGATTCGGCCGTGTCCTCGTAGGCTGCGTGTTCATCAAACACAGGTGGTACGAGCAGCGGGTGCTCGTGAAAGTGGGCTAGTACCGTTTGGAATAATGCTGGGTCGTGTACGAGTGGCGCGTTCGGGTCCAACAGTGTCAGCCAGTCCGCAGCGCTGGGCTGCGCGGCCGCTGCGCCGTGCTGGGCGTCCACGTCCATTGCCGTTGAGTGCATATTTTCTGGTCGGCGGCCCTTGACACACAGGGCCGTCTTGTCGGCGGCTGCGTGCCAGGCCAGGACCCACCGGCCGACCTGGTAGCACACGGCGACCTTGAACCGCCGCTCCTCCTTGAAGTCGGCTTGCAACCACTGCATTTCGTCAAGCAGGAAATCCCAGTGAGTCTTGGCACGTGCTGGGGCCTCATGGCGTTCCATCTGGCGGAAAGACCACAGATTCTGGCTTTTAAGGGTCTCGACGCGACGCAGTACCTTGGCCGCCCGTAGTTCGTCCCGGGCGACCCGCCAGTCCCCCGTGGTCAGGAATTTTCGGGCGGATTGCAAGGCCTTGGCCAGAGGTTGGTGCTGCACCTTGTACTGCCAGCCGTAGAGGTCCAGAGTTCGACCCGTGGCGTGGCGGCGGTGCGCTGTGGGTTTACGTCGACCCGCGCTGAACAGCCGCGCGCGTTGGACCACTCTAGCAGCGCGACGGTGACGGGCTACAGGCAGCGATTTCACGAGGCGAGCCTGGAGGGTCGACAGCGGGACGGGGGTGAAATCAACTTTGGTGGTGGTGGATGATGGCGGCGGGGAGGCAATTGGGTGAGGGGCTGGATCGTCAGGTAGAGCCATTCGCCGCGTCAGGAACTCACGGAAGGATGATGACCGGCCGAGGTTGTCCCAGTCGACGGTTAGCGGGTCGGCGGCGGGAGCCGCTTCGGATGGTTCGTACTCCTCCTCCGGGTTGGCCGGTCGGATTTCAGCGGGCTCGGGGGACTGAAATTTCCAAAAGTAAAGTTCGAGCGCGTTCCGTTCATGCTCACGGCGGAGTTCCTCCAGCTCGCGATCGTAGAGTTCCTGGTAGGTACGCTTGAGACTGCCGGTCTCTAGTTCCGACCCATTTGGAGCCGCCGGGTCGTCGGTGACACGCATGCCGGTCTGGGGCGGCTGAGTAAATGAGCAGGATCGGGAGAGTGTTGAGACGTACTGAGGGAATAATAACGACGTGTGATACTACAAGTCGGCGCAGGCCACGTGGTGGCGCGTACGATGCAGTGGATGGGTCCGACTTTACTCCAAAGGGCGAGGTGTGGCTAATGAGGGCGGAAATCACTGGTGATGCTGAGTGTAGTTTCGATGGCGCCACGAATGGTCAAATGACGCGTTTAGTGGAATGATGGTAGGGGGAGGGTGAGCGGGAGCTAATGTTGCGGCTTAATTAGGAAGTAGGGGCGATGAGGCGAATTTGCAGAGCCGAACACTAATGCGATAATTGAGGATAGCATGCGTTGCGGGATGAAGGCCGCCTTTTGCCGTGATAGGCTGGGCCTCGTGTGCAGAGTATTGGGGTGCCTACACTGTGGCCAAGCTGGTATAGTGCTGCTGCAAATCACTGTGAACCACGACCCCTTTGGTATAAGTAGCTCATAGGAGTTGGACGGAATGCGCACATTTCACTCGTTATTGCCTAGCTCTACTATAGCAATCACTACGCTCGTTCTTTGACTGCTCGATTCCTCCATCCTGTGCCCGCAGCTCTAATTCTCGGTCACCATGTCGCAAAAGATCACCATCACCGAACCCAGCAAGGAGGACCTGCTGTAAGTCTTGGGTGTACAGCTAACTGCCCTGCGGCATACACGGGCATCTGGGTTGCCCAACGCTGTCGTTCTTTCCTGGCTAATCTTGACACTCATGGCCGGGCCGTTGCAGGCCCTAATATCGCCTCACCCCTGCACGCTACCACGAAAATTACAGGGTCTTGATGGACAACTTTTCGGACCCACAGCAGGAACGGTACGAGGCCTATCGGCGGTCCACACTTAACAAGTCGGTAATCAAGAAACTCATCAGCTCGATCCTCAACCAGTCGGTGTCCTCGGAGTTGGCCTTCGTGGTGGCTGGGTTCGGGAAGGTGTTTATTGGCGAGATAGTAGAGAAGGGTAAGCTGGCGTCGCGCATTTACTGCAGCGAGGATGACTCGAGCTACGGAATCCATGATCGATTTCAGAGGCTGGGATCACTGGCGAAGCCTAACACTCTACTCCTATGTTGTCTGCCATTACCCGTTGCACCTTAAACCCCGGATAGCCCGTGAGGTCCAGGAACAATGGGGTGACGAGGGTGCCCTGAGTCCGGAACATCTACGCGAGGCCTATCGACGGTACCAAAAAGACACGGGTCTGATCCCGGCGACCATCTACCGCAAGCGCCGGTTCAACTGATGTTGACGCTTCAAGAACGTCTAAAGCCCTTGTACCAATAGATCGAATATACGCATGACTGACTGGGTTGCTTGTCGGAGGTATGGGTTCTGCTGCTGGACATATGGCCGGCCGTATAAAACCAGGTGTAGGCTGGGATTGAAATGACAGTGAGGAAAAGCAGTTGGCATTCGACTGGATAGGACCTGGGGTTATGGATATCGGGGTTGACCTACAGGAAGTAATGGACGTGCCCTGGTTGTGCTTAAATGCCAAAACAAGTATACATAGGGGCTTCGGCCTCCAAACCGAAACTCCATGATAGCATTTCAAGAGAAGGGAGAGATAAGCCAGAGAATGTATATTATCCCCTTGGTATATAACCATGTCTATGTTTTACCGCTACGTAGAAGGCTAGTAAAAATGTTCGGCCCAAGTGGCCAGTAGGCTCATAGAGGTCTGTGGAGGCTGGGGCCGCCGGATTGGGTGCCCAGCAAATGAAAGCAGCGTAATTCAACTCTCGTCGGCCGGCTTTGGAAACCTTGTGACGTGGTCTTGCCACTGGAGGGTTTTTTTCCGAACCCGATTGAATCCCACCGTTGGCACGGCTCACTCATTACCCTCACTTTATTGTCCATGGGGTACATTCTTGCTAGTCACCGTACGCCTCATTTGTATCACCGTTTGTCATGGCGTTCCTCCGATCCACTATCCACCAGCGCCTGGCCTCCACGGTCAGCCGCACTATGTTGCGCCCCAGGACGGCGCCATTGCGCACGTCAGCCTCCCGATCCTTGTCCATTAGACCGTTAGCGCTAGGCTCATCCCGACCGCTGGCGGGCATCGTACCCCTCCGATTCCTTCAGACCGCACCGGGTAAGCTTGGTGCACGACAGCAGGCATGCAGGTCGGACCGGGCAAGTCGGCCAACAGTTGCCATGGGATTCATTCCCGCTAAAAACTAGGTTGTAGTGAAACTAACTGGTAACCCTCGTTTGTTGTGAACCTGCCACCTCCCCCCCCCATAAACCCAGTCGCCCGGCATGGCCACGCTAAAATCCCTCCGGAGGGTGAAGGGTAAGCAACGGAGTGGTAACGACTTGGCGCACCAGTGAAAAAAGCTGCATGCGGCGCAAATAGCTCACTCTTTGGCCGATAACGACTCATAGTTGCTAACCAACCTTTATTGTGCGCCCTCCCACTGAAGACTCACGCTCACCTTCATCACGCCCGAGGGCCAAGCCAAGAAGGTTCGGTGCTATGAAGGCGACAGCCTACTGGAAATTGCTCACGCCAACAATGTGGACCTGGAAGGTAAGTGGCTAATTTAACCACTCTCCATTCTACCATGTCCAAGTAGACTGTATTGGCCACACCTAATCGACTCACCTTCTTTGGGCGAATCTTCCTTTATCGGTATGTGCTTTAGGTGCCTGCGAAGCGTCGCTGGCCTGCTCGACGTGCCACGTCATCCTAGACCCGGAGGAATACGACAAGCTTGAGGAACCCAGCGACGAGGAGAACGACATGCTGGATCTAGCTTTCGGTCTAACCGAAACGTAAGTGTGCTGGTGGGCGAAACGAAGAGACCGGATCAAGGTATAACTTAGCGGCCTGGAGGTCTCCCTCGCCCCCCCCTTGTTCCCCCGCTCCAGATATGGGCCATCTAACCACCTAATCTTACTTGCGTGGCTAACTCGTTCCCCTTACAATTGTCCTACCCGACAGGTCGCGGCTCGGCTGCCAGGTTATCATGTCCAAGGAACTGGACGGTATGACTGTGCGTCTCCCCTCCGCCACCCGGAACATGGCGGTCGATGGTTACAAGCCCAAACCACACTAGCTTGCCTTTTGTCATGGTCGACATGTGACAACGTTGAGTTGTACGAGGGGAACTGTAGGCCGAGAGGGATCGCAATGCTTAGAATTGCTCTATCACGTTGTCACTAAAACCGATATTAAACCCAGTAATCTATCATACAGTATGGCCAGTAGCAGCATTTTCTGGGACCTCACGGCTAGATGGCGGCTTAATTCTACAATTGGAACCACTGTACAGGTGAGCCACGGCCATCGTTCCTCTAGTTCAAGAACTTTTGATCAGGCAGGGTGTGTCAACGTGCCCCTCCACCAATTGCCACACTCGTCTTTTTTGCACATCGTTGCTCCCCATCACCCCCACCTGCCAGGCCTGCCCCTGGCATCCATTTTACATTCACTACCCAGCTCACTCACTCCGCGGCGTACATCACTCAGCCGGCATGTTGCGCACTGGCTTGCCATTGTGGAGTCTGGCCCCTTAAGCACCCAAATCCTGTTCTCCACTAACGTTTGTTCTCCCTCTTCCTCTCACGACGCGGCCGCTTCTTGGGCGGTCCGTCCCTAGCACGATGTCTACCCTTAGCCGGTGACATCTAGATGGAATGTGGTGAAGTGTAGCGTAGGCTAACCAACACAGGGGTCGATGGCCAGGTTTACGACGATCCCGCCTCTGGGTGGGGAAAGTGGAGTGTCCCACAGACGTCTGCTCTCAGCTCGCGTCCCATCCGCCAATCAGTGTTGGGCCAGTTTGTTTTGGTTTTCAGGGCTGGTGGGGAGAGAGCGATGTCGTATTCAATACAATCAACTACCGGCCGGGGAGCAAGGTACAGAGGCCGTCAGCAGGGCGGGTGACAAAATGGCAGCAAGGGAGAAGGGGCGGTGTCAAAGCGTATTGCTCAGCCTTTTTTTTCGTGTTACCCGGGAGCCCACATCATTGCTGGGCACAGCTTCTGTTGACACTTACTCGCCGTGTCTCTATCCCGCTCACGAATTCCGGTACAAGATTTACGACAACCCATTCCACCAGACCTTTAGTTAGCCCAGGCCAGTATTTTTTATTTCCTTACGGCCCACCTCAACCTCACACTCTTAGTCCATCGCCGGCCGACGCCGCTAGGCAACCGAAGCCTTCCCCCCTCTACAAACGTCGAGCATTTCGTACCCTCTTCGCCTGATTGCGCCCCAGCACCGCCTGGCGCCGGTTGTCCTGCTGATTCAGCCTCCACTCCTCTTCGAATTGCATTCGGCACACGCCACGCCGCTCCGCCGTTAGCACCTACAACTCCCCTTCCCCCTCCTCTCGGCCCGACCGGAAGCTTGCTCCCTTCACACCTCCCAAATAGCACCCGACTCACCTCGCCATAGCCGCTCGATTATTTCAAACCCCGAACCGACCCTGCCGTATGCGCCTAGCCCGACCACATCCGGTTACGGCGGCTTCGTGATGCATCCCCTTGTCAAGCCCTTTGAGGAGTGCGGATTACAGCGGCACAGCGAGCTCCACCTGGCCGAGCAGCCAGCCTCCCTCGCCTCCTTGTTCCCCGCCCCGCCGGCCTTCCACCCGGCCTACGCTCGTGACCGCCACAACAGCCTCGACCGCGACGACCGGGGAGACCACGGTGTAAGGGCGGTGCCGAACCATCCTTCCGGCCGGGACGCGGGCGTCCCGCTCCGATCGCACGATGGTGGTGACGGCGACCGCCATGCTGCTCCGAAACTCGATGTCAATACCAACGGCAGCGTGTATTCCCAACTCTTTTGGCTCAACCCGCTCCTCCCTAAGGACCATCTTAATTTTCTCGGCTATCATGAGGGAATCGGTCCGGTGTGCGTATCCACGCTGCCCAGTGGTGAGTCCGGTTGGTTCCATGCCTTCGTCCGCACCCCACTCCGGTTCGCCCTGGTCCAGGTGCCGGTGACCCGGTTGGAAGGCCCCGAGGCCCGGGCCCTGCAAAGGTTTCTCCCGCCCAAAGCCCCGCACAAATTGCTGCTTTACTTCGTCATGGAGGCCTATTTCCAGCAGGTGGACGTGGGCCACGTACATTACGTCCGGTGGAAGCAAGAGGTCGAACGAACTGCCGGACCTCGTCCGCTGCCCCCCCTTCTACCCAGTATCGCCGAATCGGCCGGACCGGCCGTCCTCGATTTGCTGGGCGACTCATCGTTCGCCGACGACTCTGCCGACGTCTCGCCCAGTCCGCCACCGCAGACGCTACCACCCGGTGAGCGGGACCTAACCGCTGCGGTGGCTACATTACCTGCGGCGCCGGCGCCCGCCCCACGGACGGCCTCCGCTCCCGCCGTCATCACTTCGCCGGCAAAATCGGTCGGTTGGACTCTGGCGAACCCGTTCGACGAGAGCGTGGCAACCTCGGACGTCCCGTCTTCCACCGCCACTCTGTGCGACCTGCTGAACGAGACTACCTTCCGCCCGCCGTCTCCATCCAAGGCGTTTAACCGATCCAGCATGACAGCGCGGGACCTCATCGATCTGGTCTTGGCCGTCGAGCCGCTCAACGGGGAGAGTCTCAAACCTGCCCTTCGCAACCTCGAACCCCGGCTCATCCGCCGCTACCACGAGATCGATGTCCTGGTGGGACCCCGCGAGGCCCATTCAGCCTCCCACCTCCAGTTCCAACGGTTTCTACAGGTCCTGGGTCAGCCGTTCAACTACCAGCAGCTGTGGGCGACTATCCCGCGCACCAACACGATCCCCGGGTCGGCGTCATCCGCCCCTGGGAGCAGTAGCTCCGGCTACGGGTCTGCCGGGGGTCCTACCCCACCGGGGGGTCATCCCATGGACCCGCTTGAGGAGACGTTATACCGACCGCTCAAGGCCCGGTCCGCCGCAGGGATGGCTGAACGGCGCCAGAGCATTCTACAAGAACTCATCTACACTGAGCGTAGCTATGTTCAGAAACTTCAGGCGCTTATTACCGTGTACGTCGTGCCGCTGCGGTCCGCATCACGGTCGGGCAAGAGTCAACTCATCCCACCCTACATGGCCAACGCAATCTTCACCAACGTCGAACAATTGGCTGCCGTGAACGAGGCTTTTCTGCAGGACCTGGAACGGTACGAGAGCGAGGCCCAGTGCAGTCGGACGGGGGGCGGCCGGTCGGACCCCGCCGGCGCGGACGAAGCCACCCCCGACGCGGCCCAGACGGGCGCAGGTTGGCTCGACGACGGTCCCTCGCTCGGCCAGATCTGCTACCAACACCTGTGCAATTTTGACGTTTACAAGCGCTACATCAATGGCTACCAGCACGCGCTGGAATGTTCGAGCCAACTGGAAAAAAAGAACGAGTCGTATCGCCATTTCCTCGCGCGCAGCCGGGACCACCCGTCCTGCCACAAACTGGGCATCTCGGACCTCCTCGTCATGCCTGTCCAGCGGATCCCGCGGTACACCCTCCTCCTAACCGACCTACTTAAAAACACGCCTGTGAACCACCTAGACTATGCCGACCTGCAACGCGCCCTGGACCGCGGACACGAAATTGGCCATTTAGCGGATAACCAGGTCGCCGATACCCTTACCGAACTGCACACCATCCACGGCCATGTTGCCGAGTGCCCGGCCAGTCTCATCAGCGCCTCGCGGCGGCTGCTCATCTCCATCGACGCCACCGAGCTTGATTTCAGCACTTCGACGATTCTCAAGCACATCACCCTCTACCTGTTTACTGACCGCATCATGGTGGTCGAACGACCTCCGCACGTCACGAGTTCGCAGAGCACTAGCAAGAAAAAGGTGTACAAGTTCCTCACCTGGATCGAACTGGGGGCCGTGGAGGTCCTCGAAACGGTGGGACCCGGGAGTGCCAACCGGTTTTACATCCAGTGTCACGCCGCGCCGTGTCTCGACCCGTACTGGGAGACTAAACCTCTGCACGCGTACTCGGTCAGTGGCACGAATGACCGTCAACGGTGGGTCCAACGGTTTTACGCCGCCCATGCCCTCCGGCGCTCGGCTCTGCTTCATGCCGAAGCCGACGGCCCTAGTACTGGTCTACCCGGTACCGGTTCCGACTTGGCCGCGGGATCAACTACCGCCACCACCACTGCCGCCGCCGCCACTACCACCACCACCACCACCACCGGGTCGTCGCTGGTCACCGCTGCCACCCTCGCTTCCGGTAATCCTCCTGCCCCCCCTACCGGCCCGACCACACCGAAGGCCCGTAAACCCAGTCACCGACTGTACCGCCAGTTCCATCGTGACGAACACCAGATTGTATTCCACCTCCATTTTGACGTGGAGCAGTACCTTCGCTCGCCACATCGCTGCGATACGGTGTTGGTCTATACTGACCACGCCGGGATTGATCTCGTTGGGTCCGAATTGGACCCGAATCTGCGCCAGTTCGTGGATCACGCCCTCGCTCCGCCCGTCGACGCCCACCAGTACCCTCACATGGTCGGGATCATCAAGGGCCAACGCGGTAAAGTCAGGTAAGTAGCAATACGGCGGTTCGTGTGACTGAGCGCATCGCCCCGCCTCCTTATCCTTCCGCTACAGCTGGGTGTATGATATTTTTGTATGTCCATGCACCTCCACACCCTGTACACGCCATCCGAGACTCCGGCAATTTAAACCTGAAATTTACCATCCTGCCATGCTACCCTCCCCACTTTCTCTCTCTCTCTCTCGCCCACAACCTCCCTCACACCCACCCGCCGCTTTTTTTTGGTACAAACTAGCCTGGCCATGTACAACCGTTCACCGGTACCCCTCGCCCTCGGTCACCAACCGATTGACGACCGTCAACGGGCCACCTCCGCCCCACCACCTCTTCCTCCACCAATGCGGTCCTCCTCTCTAAGCCAGGACGATGCGGAGGATGAGACACCGCAAACCGCCGCAACGGTGGCCGCGGCCCTCGCCCGCGCCTCACGACTCTTTGGCAGTTCCCCCGTGGGACCGGCCTACCTGGGAAACCCCATTAATCGTGTGGACTCCGGCCGGGCCTCCGCCATTAGCACCCGTCACAATTCGTTCGTCGTTCACGATGAAGACCCCTCCGCGGAGGTCGATACGGTAGAGCCCACGGGCGAAGCACCGGTCGCGGGGAATCCCGATGGCTCGTTCGAACACACGACTTCCGCTAGTGCAGCTTCTGCGTCAGCCGGTGAGCAAGGCTGGGTGCGTGCGCCCAAGTGGGTATCGTCGTTGGCCGATTTCGAACGAGAGTTTCTTGAAGAACGTAAGTGATGATACCGTCCTGCCGGACCCCTCCCCCACCCCTGGGCGGGTTTCCTAATGCGTGCCTTTGGGACCTGCAATAGTTGTGTGACGATGATGATGCCGACGTCCCGATCTAACCTTACCTCGTCCGTTTTATTGACCACCCGCCCACCCAACCAACCCTTTTTTTATGGTTGTAGTACTCTGGTGCAAGTCCGACCTCTTGCGTTCCATGGCACACCTACCCACACAGCAACTGTATAACCAACTGTTCCTCGAAAGCCTCTTTGGTCTACACCTGACCCCCGTCCAGTCCTACGCCTACACTGCCTACACGCCAATGAAGCGGACGACCGCGGCCCCGTTCGCAGTGGCCAGTCCAGGCGGGTACGGTCACCCGGGCTATCCGGTGACCCCCACCTCCAGTGCATTTGTGCACCGGTCGCCCTCCACTGGGTCTATTACCCAACCAGTAACGCCCACGTCGGGCACTGGCCACCTGCGTACCCCACAGCATGCAAGTCCGCATACGACCCCGGGCGGTACCGTTATAAGTTCGGCGGCTGCGCCTGCATCTATGGCCGGGGCCGGGGCGGTATTCGCGATGGACGGTGACTCTCCCCCGGGGTCCACAGGAATCCTAAGACGCGCCCGGAACTGGACGTCGCGGCTCGTTAAATCCAAAAAGTCAATCGTGGCGCTCAATGTCCAAGCCACCACCTCGGCGATGTCCAGTGCGTCGTCCGCTTCGTTTGCCATGGCCAACGAGGGACATCAGGTGGGCATAGCGGCTGCGGCGGCGGCGGCCGCCGCTGCCAACTCTCCGCAGGGCCATGGTAAACGCAACGCCGTGTCCATCGACGGGAGTGCCCTGCGAGGCGGTCACCTTGGTGCCGGTGCCCTCCCTACTACACCCGGCCGCGATTTGGGCTTCATCAAACCAACGTCCCTAGGGGTGGTGTCGTCACCCTCGGGGCCGGCGTCATCCGCGCCCACCATGGCCGGGACAACGGTTACAGGGTCTACTCTGGGGGGTGTCAGTTATGCTGGTAAACCCCCGCCAACCCCCTTTGCGGCCCGCAATTCCTTCGCGTCTATATCCGCCACCGCCCTGGCCGGTGACACATCCGACCAAACCATCGTCACGCGGACCAGCATGTACACTGCCGGTGGTAACGGCTCGGTCACGGGCCATGGCCGGCCGCTCAGTATCTTTGGCACGGGATCGCATTCCATCTTTTCGCCGCTTCAGAGCCACCAGGGTGGGTATTTCAGTATCCTGGGCAAGTACAAGATCAAAACCGGCGGAGGCACCTCGCGTCGTAACTTCACCGAGCGGCGACCCAAATCGATGGCGTTTGCCGGCGCGGAGGGTGTTCACCTGGCACCGCAACCATCCCACCACCACGGTGGACCGCCCCCGGCCTCGCGTCCGCCGGGTCTGGGTAATCATCGCCCGACCAACAACAACCTCCCCACGACCTCGTCGCGGCTATCCACCACCACACCCATCGATACTCGGCCACGGGGCCAGCGACCGGTATCATACTACCTACCTAACGAGTCTGCTCCCACCGTGGCTTCATACGGAACCGGAAGTCCGGGTCCGACATCAACAACGACGACGACGACGACGTTGCCCTCCGGTAATCATGGTAGTGCTCATCAGGTTCGGGCGGACGCTCGGCGGTACACCAATCCACCCAACTTGACAGCGCCTCCATCCGTCACGAAACCCCAGCTGCCCGACATCACCTCGTCGCCGCTTAACCTGTCGCTAGAGTTTATGAATAGTAGTACCACCTCATCGCCCCTCGCTGCGTCGTACCGGTCCCCGCACACGTGAACCCGCCGGCCCTGGGAGTAATCACATTCTCATGGGTTAGTAGCGCCCACCTCTCCTCACCTCACCCTTCTACCTACCCCGTTGACGGGCTCTTTTAATGGTAGCCACTTGTCCCCACCCCCCTCCATCCGACTAATATATTTTTTCAGTCTCCGTCGTCGTTGCCTTTTTTTTTCTTTTTCCTTTTTTTTTTCTGTTCCTGTTCTACTTGCAACTACTCTCGCCCGTCCGTCCCCCTCCTCTACATCATCCATCATTTTGACCGGCATCTGTTTATTGACTATTTTCCACGTATCTGTTCCCCTCCCCCTGCGCATGTCATCAGTACCGTTGTTTCTTCATTTCTTTTTATTATCGCTGCTATTATTATTATTATTATTCCCCTACATATTCATTATACTAAACCCATCTCCTCCTCGATACAATCGACCAACAAAATGACCCCACCTTCAACTTTTACAAGTCACGTGGATCAAAATAAGAGCTATCCTACTGCCACCATCCTAAGTACGTGGTCTACATAACACCAGTGCCATGCACCCAAGTAATGAGCCTGCAGAGAGATTAAGGACGTGTCGCCCGCCAATACGTTGGTGAAGATGAGAGGCTGGGCCGTTGTTGCAACATTAGGTATTTTCTTTTTTTCTTTTGGTGCTTGATAGCCGTCGGGAAATGTACTCTGGTTTAGAAATTAGCGAGATTGGCTGGTGACATTAGCGACTAACCGATTGGCCAACCGGAAGTGCGCCTGTGTCACAACCCCAATCATGCCATGCATGTTTTACATTAGCTCTCTCACAACACACCGTCATGTATCTAGTGTGCCGAGGGGCAATTTGTTCATTGTGAGGCCAGGGGTTTTATCAGATAGTCATCGCCAATCACAGAGCCCACACTTTATGGTGAGTTAATATTTTTTTCCAGCTGGATGACAAGCAACTTCCCACGGGAACAGAGTGGTGCTAAATGGGGGGGGGAAGGCTGTGATGAGGAAAAGGATTCACCAGGAGAGGGCCAATCACGCTCACTTTGACGGAACGGTTTGTGTGCTATCTGATGGGATTCAGAAAGGGGTGCCTCGCTAAACCACAGTCCGTACATCCCAGTCTAGTGGATGAAATGGTATGGGCCAAAGGATAAAGTAAGTGTACAGTACCACCCTATCACAGGGCTTTATACATCGCCTCCCTCCCCTCTGTCTTGTAATCTGATGTTAATGGGGCGCCGGTGACTGATTGTCGGAGACTGGGGTGGGCTGTCAAGGTGGAGGAGGAGGCAAGTCGGCCCTCCACATTCTTCGACTTTAACGCAGACGCTGCATCATTGTGGAGTGCGCAGGGGACTAGGGGGGTCGGTTGGAGCGCCATACCTTTGCAGGGGAGCCATAACATTGGGGAGGTTAAAGAGAGGGGAGGAGGCTAGGTTTACCGTGCAGTAGCAGATTAGCGGACCCTCCTTCCCACTCGGCTTCTCTCAACAGCTGGTGCTGACCTGGATCCGACGGACAGCGCCCGTATAGCCTTGCCGCCTCCGAGCCGTTCACCGCCTCTATGGGCGAATCCAAGGGGCGCACCAGTAAGGGGACGGGGTGACCTAACTTATCCCCTACCACCAGTCGTGGGCGGTGTCCAGCCGACGCGTCGTCCGTATGGCCAGGTAATACGCGCCAGGGTCAGTTGGCTTGGTCAAGCCTGGGCGAGTAGAGCCGCCTGGAGGGGGCGTGACTGTCTTGCGCGCGAATCTCGGACGATACATTGCAGAGGGGCGATTGGCAGCGCAGCGAAATTTCAGGCTGGTGGGGATTAAGGCCGTCCACCTGGCCACAGTACTTGGAGCAATCTCGGCCGGGGCCACGGCTGTGACTGCGGGTAGTGTCGCGAGGAGGGGAGTTCGGCAGGGTGCACGCCAGTGATTCTGGGCGGGGGTCCGCCTGTTGGCCCTGGGTCGGGCAGGTATAGCCGCCCTGCGATTAGTCATGTTGGCTTTGCAGGAAGAGGCGTCCCAGGCAGGACAATGGGGAAGGTTGGGCGGCACGGGTTTCCACGCGTAGGCTTTACTGTGGCTTAGTGAGGCATTTAGTCAGTTCCTCTGACGTATCTGCACCCACCCTCGACCTGGAAGTATGCGGGTGGCGAAGGACAGGATGGGGAGTGCGTGTCGACACCGGGCCGGGGGATGGGCGGCGTCCGGCTGAGCCTCCCGTAGTGACTAATCTGGACCAACCAGGTGGAACAAAACGAAAGTGGAGGCGTATTGGCTGTATGCGCACCCAGAGTCGATCGGAGGGGCGGATACAAACCGACCCCCGGCCCCAGGAAAAGACAACCCAGGCGCCGGGGAGGCCACGCGAGGCGCCTACAATCAAGATGTCAGGCGGTTGGCCGCCTTCACTCTGGGCCGGTCTCCCCCCTCCGCCTGGTACTAACTCTTCCCGCCCCTCACCTCGATGGGGCCCAGCCAGGGTCCCCGTCTTTATCAGTTCTGGCCTGGAGCCTCCACTCCCTGCCCCCATATATATACCCCGACAGCCCTTCCCCCCCATGGGCGCGTCTCGTGATACCCTTAAATAGTGCCATATCGTCAGCCCGGCTTTGCCTTCTTTTATCTCCGCTACCCTTCTCTATTCCTAGGCCCTGACGGCCTCCCCCCATCACGTAACATCAACCACTTGCCTCTGTTCTGCGCGCGTCATTTTTCTTGACGCAGCCCCACATATGCCGCGAGCCTGTGCCTCTCTCATCCCTCCTCCTCCTGCTTTAGTCTCCCGGATGTCTCGGTTCCGGCCCACATGATTCGGTCTCTCCCGCCTCTCGCCTTCTTCTTCGCCCCATTCATGGACGTCGCATTTGTCCCAGGTTATTGATTTACACCGGGGCTTTTTCTATTTCATTTCACCGCGCACTTCTCTGCTTTACCCCCACGCTCTCGCTACTATAGACATATGGCCCTTCTCAACCCGTGGACGAGTCCCTACGGGGCCTGGCCGCTTCTCCTCTTTATCTTATCGACACTGGCAGTCGTGTTTGCCATTGACCTGCGCTTATATTTCCGACTCACCTGTTACCTTTATGACCGGGTAAGTCTTGGACCCTAGGTCGACAGCCGTGCCACTGTGCTTTCGGACCGCTGGTCCACTCGTGATTACCCATCGCCACACCTGAGCTCCCTTTCCCTAGGTCACGCGTGAGTGGTGGTGTGGCAACAGTGCGTCATGCCGTTTTTATCACTGCCCACCTTTGTCGGGTTGACCTCGTGCTACGGTAGTCCTGCTGTCTCTGTAAGGCAAAGTGTCTCCCCGTGGGCTCGCCCCATACCCGAGACCTACCCCGCACCTAACTAACCTCCACCCCACCCCCCTGCACTGTCTTTACCTTGCTCGTTCATAATAGGTAAACCGCACGCGAGCCTTTATTAACCGACTCTCTGTGGCCGCCACCGCAACCGGGACGGTCTCGCCTGCGATTCTTCGTCAGCCTCCTGCATCCCCTCCGCCCGTCTCTGCCGGGGCCAGCAGTATCTGCCTGGGCGAGTGCCTTACCGAGCAAAAGAGTCAGGAAGACCCAGCTGTTCTCTATGTGTGTACCAAGTGTACCCGCCGCGATATGTCCAACGCCTGTACCTCGTCCTTTACCTGTCGGCTCGCAGCCCAGGGTGACAGCGACTTGGTCGACATGGAGGACCTGCTCGGCGAGGACACCTTCAACGGAATCGACGAGGACGGTGTAACCTCCCTGGCTGGGTCCGCACCAACCAAATCCAAGGGTCCCCGGACGGGCCAGGCCCTCTACTACAACTTGACCAAGTTCCAGGATGACCGGTGGAAGGCCGGCCTTGACATTGACGGCCGTCCCACCCCGCAGACCCTCGAACTCCTCAGCGCTAAGCTCAGCCTTGCCTCTTCGCGCTTCGGGTCACCAGCCGCGAGTGCCACCGCTTCACCCCACGTGGAGAAGGACACGGGTGACGGACGGTTTGCCGAGGAGCAATTGGTGGACGCTGCTCTCCGCTGGCCACGAATTCAACGCATGCCAACCCCACCGCACTCGGCTAGTGAGTCGGGCGGTGACGTCGGAACCCTACGTCAGCGACGGTCCTCCCGTAAGATCGAGTTGCAGCTGCAAGAGCCGGAGCAAGGTACTGCCCAGCTGATCTCACCTGCCGCCTCCTACCCTGACCTACCTTCGGCTGCTGCTGCTGCTGCCCATTCGTCCACCTCTACTACTGTACTCCCCGCGACCGGGACCAAACCAGCCCCGGTGACCGTGACAGCCAAAACTGATAACCCTCGACGGATTCGGATTGTACCCGTTGACTGTCTCAGCGTTTGCGACCGGGGCAATGCTATCGCCTTTGCAGCTCCCGGCAAGTACACGTACCAATTTGCTAATGTGGACCATACCGACCCCGAGGCCCTTCATGATATCATGCAGTTTGCCCACGACTATATCCATAGTCAGGATGGATTTACGAAGGGCAAGACACGTCCTCCGACCTTGCGCAAGAACATTACTGCCCGCATCCCGCCCCTCAACCTGCCCCAGGCATGGTAGGGACGATTTCACTGGAAGAGAATACCACCTGGGCAGGCTGTGGTTGTGTGCTCCCCTTACGTGTGTCCGCCTCTCCCTCCCCCCCCCCCCGGCCTAACGCAGGGTTGGTGGATAGATCCGACGTGCGGCAGGGCCGGGCACCCTTATCCGCCCCACCGATCGCGCAGTCCGTCCCCTCTCTACTTTTGATCACTGCCAGCTTGTTACAAATAGAGGCTTTAAACACATGCCTAAGTTATTACTTAACCCTGTCGAACCCCTATTCCATCCCAATCCACCCATCCTTGAACTTGTACAGTATGCTTAACTCTCCGCTCCCTAAAATAAAATTAAAGATGCGCCGTTTTTATCTGATAAAGAATCGTACCAACGAAAAGTTTACATTGGCAGGGTTTGTGCAGCCGGTGTATGTGAAGAACCGCACCAAGTCGGACTCGCATGGCAGTGAGAGAGGAGGGATGAGGCTAAGCGACTGACGAGCGTAGTGGATTCACCATCGATGAGATTGCCGATTTATGAGTGTCTGATGTGTATACTTAACGTTTGCATGCCCGTCATGGCCGCAAACGTACCGTTGTGCCAACCAAGAGCTATACTCTTACAAAGCAAGGACCTCGGATGCTTACCTGCACATGCCGTTGGCCTAGCGGCGGTGCGGATACCACAGCTGGCGCTTCATGGTGCGAAACCGTTCCAAGTCGTCGTGTTGGGAATCCGCTGGCTCCCCACCTTCTGGCGTTGGCACCGTAATGGCGTATGTAGACCGCGGAGTTGTCAACTCGTGAGGTTTCGGAGAGGGCGGGGCGATTCTAGGTGGACTAGGTTGTCTCGGAGCTATTGGCAAGGAGGGGGAGGGAGGAGAGAAGTGAAAGTACGGTCTCAAAGCGTGAGTGCTCTCCGGGATGGATGTCGATTGGCAATAGCGGTAAGGGGGGGGGAGGGGTGCGTTCGCCATGAGAGGCGAGCCGTCACCACTTTCTGTAGGACCATCCGGCCAGAGTGGCTTACCATACGTTTGCTCGTTTGGCCAGACCACCAGGACCGGGCTCGGTGGACTGTCAAGCATTCGCTCCAGACTATCGAGTAGGTCGCTGCTGGTGCTACCTGTTTCGGGCCTGGTGAACGGGTGCCCCGCCTGCCTTGTATCACGCTGAAGCTCCTGCTCGACCGCGTCGATAGGATCTTCTAAAGCCTAGTAATTGCGAGCGGGGGGGGAGAGAGAGAGAGTGAATGAGAAAATGACGAGTAAAGAGCGATATGTCATGTATATGAGCTTTGCGAGTCAGTGTGGAATACAACAAATGAAGCCCGTGCCAATATGTAGCTGAACAGATGGGTCCAGCCATACGCACCTTATCGAGCTCGCAGGCCTGTCTCCTGCCCGGATGTTGCCGGCACGGTAGGTCGTCCTCCGGGGCATCAGCAGTGCGTCTATCCTTTGTTCTGTCGCCACCTGACTCGGGTGGTTTTCCTTTAGATGGCGTTGCCGGCGGAGGCGAGGAGGTCTCGGCTATGCCCTGACTGGACGTCTCCAGAAAGGCACGTTCCGAGAAGGCCAGGCCTTGGCGAAGGCAGGTAGCCAGAATCGAAGAGAAGAGGGGGCGTAGAGAGGGTCGGGTAGGATGAGCGCGAGAGGGCGGGGTTACTTCTTATACCGGGGGCCACGGCGTAACCCGCGAATATGTTTTGAGGACGAGACTGCCACGAGGGAGGGCAGCGACTGGCTATTTACCTCTCGTGGCCTGGTCCTTCCGGCTAAGCCTGCCGTGGCTGAGGAAACCCAATTTCTCAGCCTTGCTGACGGTCGGTCGCAGCTGGAGAGGAGGGGATGGAATGATAAGGTCCACGAAGCTCGATTAGGTTTCCTTGGGTGCAACTCGACAGGCTGTAATATCCCAGTATTCCCAGTGGGTTCTAAGTATGAAAGGTGGCCACATGGACAAATACTTACCGTGGCGCGAGGTACTGGTACCTTGAGCTGGGTTTGTGTGAGCCCCTTAGAGGTTAGCTGATGGGATAGGTATTGGGCGGGTGGCATAGGCAGGAACGCTTTCAGGCTACGGCCACTGTGCTGGTGTGTCTTGTCCGGGTCACGCACATCCAGCATACCCCCCTCCCCCTCCCTTTAAATCCCCGCCCCTTACCTTGCGTTTCTTGGCTGATTCCTGGGCCGCATGCTTGCGAGTACGATCATGTTTCCGCTTTGAGAAGTGCCTATCCCTATAAGGGCCGAGTCTGGGCTTCGACCCGGGCGCCTCATACGCTTGCGCGGTGGTGGTCATACTGTGGATCACTTCGACAGTCTGCCGAGGTTCAGAAGCCCGGTAATGTTCAACCCGAGGGTTCGGTTTATTTGAGACGTCAGAGCTCGCCTCGGATACGGCAGCGCTACCGGCTTCGGGAAACTCGTTGGACTCCCAGATGCGGCGTTGGAGATTGTTGTGGTGCTGCGTCACGTAGTCGAGGACAAAAATGGGAGGACCGGTCTGCTCGTCGTCCATGTCACCATGTGTGAATGTGGGTGGAGGGGGGGGTGCCGAGGGCAGGGGAGGCGAGGCGATAGAGAGGAAAGTCCAACAGACTGGTGCGGCCGTGCGCGGTAGGTTAGTAAGGGCCGGAAGGGGCCGAGCCGTTAGCTGGATGGATAGGTAGTGAGCGGAGAGGTGTAAGGTGGCGTATTCAATGGTCCATCTCGATAGGGTGGGGGTACTAAAATACCCAGTCCTGTCACTTATCCGGAACTGCAAGCGGATTGAGAATAATTCTCAGGGCGTGTGGGATCCGCTAGTCCCAAAATGGATAGCCAAAAAGAGGAGTGACGGAGTTGAGTTGGGCCTGGGCAAAAATGCAGCAAATCACCTGCCCCCCCTCATTCCCTCCCCCAGATCCCTAAACCCCAGTAAAACCGGTCCCAAACTAACAGAGCCCCGGCTCTCTTCAGTGTCACCCTCCCCCCCCTCGCCCACTCCGTTCCACTTGGTTGAACTAATCCGTTGGCGGAACTTCGTAGCCCCCACCCTTCCACTCGCCTGGGCGTATTTCTCTTCCATTCTCCTCTCTGTCTGCCAATGCCACGCACCCTCATTCCCACTCTTCTTCTACGACACTACCTTGCACGCCCGAGACGCGGTCCCTGCCAACTAAACCACACTCTACCACTCAAAGCAACTATCGCACCGTTCACCATGACTGCCCAGCCGAGCACCAGGCGTCGCCGCTACCTACCCTTCGGCGCCACGCCGGAACCGGATACGGCCCAGGACTTTCGTATTAAGGGCGTGGTGTTTGATGTAAGTCTTTCAGGGGGGAGGTCTGGACTGGCACCGGCACTGCAGACCCGACCAACTCACAAGGCCATGTTTAAAGTCACTCTACGGTTCTAAAGCGTCCAACTAACGAGTACTGCCACGGTACCTATTAATCCCATCTTCACGTGTAGATGGACGGCACGCTGGTAACCCCCATGACGGTAAGTGGCAACACAAGGAACATCCTGTTCTCACCCTTCTAAACGCCATACAGGTACAAAGGTCAACGATCCTCGAATCAATTCAATTGCACTCTGCCCCATATCCCATCTCTCTCACCTACGTCCTCAGGAGTTCCTTGCTGAGATGCGGGACGCCGTGGGTGTTCCCCCGGGCCAGGATATCCTGGGCTACGTCCATGACCTGGAGGAGCCAGACCGGTCCCTTGCGGAGGGTATCTTAGTGGAGATAGAACAGCAGGCTCTTCAGGAGATGAAGATTCAACCGGGTAAGTCTCCCCCCCCTCCTTCGCTACACATTTACCAGGGGCGAAGAGCTCGTGATAGGGAATAGTTTATCCGCAGCGACATCCGATCGACCATCCCTGCTATATCAATTGAATCCTGCCAGCTTCTAACCCTTACGCCGAGGATATTACGTTATCGTACCTACCCTCCCTCCTCTTCCTCCCCTGCTCACTCTCGCATTTTCTCGTACCTTACAGGTCTACCCCAGCTACTAAAGTACCTGACGGATAACCAGATCCCCAAGGTAGGTTTTACAATGCTAACCAAACTCGCTTCTTTACACTTAGGCAGGAACGACCCAAGAGCCACGTCTTGACACGTCACCTTGCCCAGCCAAGATTTTTCGGAATGATGTACCCTACTCACCTTCTCCTCCTCCTTCCCTATGCTCCTCAGGCCATTCTGACCCGCAACAACGTGGACTCGGTCAACCACATGCTGGAGAACCTGTTTCCTGATCACCACGCCGGTCACCCGCACCATTTCGCATTCGACCCAATCCTGACCAGGTCGTTCCGGCCGGTGAAACCCGATCCGGCCCCGCTCTTCCATATCGCTCAGCAGTGGGTAAGTCTCGCCCACTCACCCCTTCCTCTCACTTAGGAGAGAGGGGGCTGTTTACCTGACCGACCTCCAACTCCCCCCCCCCCGCCTTCCTCTGCCCCCGTTTACGTATCTAAAATCTCTTTATCTATTTTATCCCGTACTTTGCCTTGCCCTATCTTATCTGGGTGACCCCATCAGAATGTCCAGCCCCACGAGCTCATGATGGTTGGCGACCACGGCGATGATCTTAATTGCGGCAACAACGCCGGGGCTGTGTCGGTCCTTTTGCGCGACTCGGTTAACGAGCGGTTCGTCGGGATTGCCGATCACTGTGTCACCTCGTTGGACGCTATTGGTGACCTTCTGCGCGACGGTTTCATCCTCGATCCGAAGCAGCCGCCGGCTACGAAGCCCACTACGAGCGTAGCGCACTCTTGATTATATTTATCTATCTATATATATATATATACATTGACTATATCTGGTTTGCCACCATGAAACCCTGTCCTGGACCCCTCCTCTCTTCATCTCCCCCCATGGCCCCTAATATGGCGAGTGGACTGCAAGATCTATCCCATAACCATTATTTCACTGAATGTCAAGTTTAAACACAAAATGTACCCCAGAGTTCTCTACTCCCTACCTTTTATTATTTTGGTATTATTATTGTATAGGAGGGGCATCACGGTTTGCGCTTGACGAAGGCCACGGTGCAAATTTTTTGACCCTGGACCCCGCCGAATGTGAAGGACGGGTAGCGAATATGGGCATGGTACTCAAACTGTTCGGCAAAAAGTTTGATGAGCTCGTCCTGGGTCCAGTTGCATGATGTGATGAGCAGGACCCCGGGGTGGTCGTCGTCACCGTCCGCCAGTAGCCGGCTTACCGCCCGTTGGTAACGTCGCTTCGGATCCATTTCCACGTCCGACCCGGCTTCACCCAAACTAATGGCATCGAATGTGCCCTTATCGAGGACGACGCGGGCCTTGTCCGTGGCGGTCCAGGAAGGATCCGCCAAAAACTCCGTCACCGCCTGATCGTCCAGCAGGTCCAACTGGTGGTACCGAATAGGCGACTGCGGACCAAGCTGGGTATTGGCAATCGTGCGGGAGAGCTGGATGGCCGGCTCGGAGTAATCAACACCACAAAGGTTAGTGTACTCCCGGGCGGCAAGTTCAAGGAGGAGGTGACCGTTACCACACCCGAGATCTAGGATGGGGGCGGTATGATCGTCAATGTGGGTCTCGACCCAGTCCGCCATCTTGTCGACGCTGTCTTCACCGAACCAGACTTCTCCCACGTCGCCGTGGTCGTTGAAGTTGGTGACCTCACGGCGATAAGCCGTGTCCCAGCTGTGGGTATCGTACATCGTGGAGGGAGGGGGGATGAGAAGTAGAGTGAGGTGGTGAGGGTAGGGAGATGTTATTTAGTTTGTGTTGGATTTTTTAGAACGATAAAATAAAAGGGCAGCCGGTAGCGTTATCTCGGTTGAGTGTGATCGAGAGAAAATGGTCGAATAAAAACGTTCAGCAAGGCGGGGGCCGGGCGTGGGGCTGTTAAATAAGGCAGCCCTGTTGGGGTTGCAGCAGAAGCCTAGAACCCTTCCCCCTCCCCCTCCCCCGGTACAAAGGTGTGAAAACTTACTACTCCCTCGTGCCCAGCTTTGAAGGGGCAAAGTCTGCGTCGGCCGGCTCGGTATGCTTGGTGGATGGGTCCATGACGCTGCGGCTGGGAGGGGGGGGTTGTCAGCAGGTATGGGTAAGCTCGGTGGTGAAAGTGTGAGGCTACGGTGTCAGCAGGGCGAGCGGTCTGGCATGAACCGAGCTTGTTGGTGACTGACGTGCGTGAGAGGCGATGCGAATAGATGGTGGCAAGTATGAGGGCAGCCAGGTTAAGCTAGATTCGAGTCCCCATGTCCTGAGTGAGAGCGAATGAGGGCCCCCTGGGTTTTTTTTTGCTAGTTGCTCGAAACCAGGCAGCCCTAGCTCTCGCCCTTCAATTTGGGCGGGGGCCTCTCGGCGGCCTAAGAAGTACCTGCTTTTTAAGTTGCATAGCATGGTGTTAGCTGGGGGGGGGGGTTGTGGTGCGTATGAGCGAAATATCTGAACCCCGCACGATGGTTGTGATCTACTAAGCGCGTATAGGCAAAGGTCGGGCGAAAGTATTCAGCCTGGATCGATTCCGATTGTATTTATTGTCAAAGTATCGCAATGTTTGTCAGTTAAGTGATCATTAGGCTTCCTTAGTCTCCTTCGGCGCAGGCTTCGGGGACGCATGCGGGACGAATTTGCCTGGTGGCGGATCAATTTTGTGCTCGCCAACCTTGAGCTGCCGCCACGGCGCCGGCTTGGGTGGCATCAATCCGGCCTGGGGGAGAAGAGGGGGTAGGGTTCAATCGTCAATTATAATTGTATGGGAGGCGAGTAATTAAAACAACAGGCGCTGGGCGTTAGAGAAACCAAGTGTGACAGAATCGCACCTTTGCCATATGGGGAGGGGAAAAAAGCGCAACCTAAGGTTCTCCCCCCGCGTTAAACTGTAACATCGTTGGGCTTTCAATAACTCCTCCCCACGTCCTATTCTACAACGGCAGACTTACCTTCTCGAGGAGATGCCGGGCGGGATCGCTAGGCTGGGCGCCGACCGACAACCAGTATTTGGCGCGTTCCATATTGAGCTCGACATGCTTGGTGCCTGTCTCGTCGGCCAGCGGAGAGAACTTTCCGAGTAGTTCGAGGGGTTTGCTGTTGCGCCGCGTACGGCAGTTGGCCGCCACGATGTGGAAGAGCGGCTTGTGCTTGCTGCCGTGCATGGCGAAACGAATGCGGACGACCATGGTGGGTGGGGGAGGGGCTCTTTAGTCGGAGAGGAGAGGAGAGAGGGGGGTGGGATGCAGAGAAGGATCAGAGCATAAGGTGAGCAGAGAGGTTGCCAGAGCAAGTCGGAATGTCGAGAAGTGGGATGCGAGGGCTCATAGGCGTTTAACCGGTAACCTGGGCTGGTTGGAATACTGACGGAGCGCAATGGGAATCCGACGAATCGCGGACTCCAGGATCCTCCTGTAATGGGCCGCTCACACTATGACTGGGCAAACGGTGTCAGGTCGTGGCCTTACCGATGTGGAGAACCGTTGGTCACGTGAGTCAAGGTGGCGCTGGTAAACCCCCTTCCCCACATCTCTCCCAGCACCAGCCCAACATATCCGCCTGCGATCCGGAAGCACCAAAGCCCCCCTCCCCAGTTTCGCAGTCGGGGAGAGGGTCATCAGTGGTAGAAGGACCTCGGAGGTGCTATTCGTGACCCGTTGCCCCATGATCACGCATACACCCTGGCCATTTGTCACCTTCGTCCTATTCAACCCAAGGTGTGCCGGCCTCCCTCCTCTCTTTATATACCTCTGGGTAATTCGCGTGTATTGCTCCCGCCTTATTTGACCCTATCCACATCCCATTGTAACCATGCGTATCGACAAGCTCAAAGTTAACAAGCAGAAGGTGATTGCAGCCACACCCTGCACCATCGAAATGGCCAGTCTCATGAGCTGTTGGGCTACACGGGGTATCGACGATCGGCACTGCAGCACGGTGGCCAAGTCCCTCATTGACTGCATGAACCAACCGGTAAGTGTACATGTTTAGTTGGAGGGGGTAATTGCGAAGTATACATGAGCTTCCCGGGGAGCTCTGTATGTTCTTAGGCAGGTCTCAAGGCTCGTAGTCGTGTTCCAGACCTTTTCGCCGGTGTCACCGCCATGTAAGGTATATATTTGAGCAGCAGCACTAATCTCACTGTATTCACTTTTTTTGGCCCTTATTCCATTGCCGTGTCTAGAAAGCTCCGGCGCGGCGGGCAAACAACATCAACTACCACTTGGCCCGTCTGGGCAAATTTGTGCTGTAGGGAGTTCCGATCGACAGCGAGCGCGCGGCTCCTGTACCGAGTTAATAAAGCGTTTTAGAGCGTGTTTTTTTTTGTTAACGATCCAAGGACCTTTTGGCGACACTGCCCAAAACCCCAGATGCCTAGCCTGTATCCATTATCTTTGGGAGACCGGCCGCGGCTCTGACCTCATCACTGGCTTCTAAATTCCCCGTAGAACGTGTCGGACAACGATTGCCCGTTTGGAACGCTTTGGCGCCCTGTAAAATTGGACGGCCAACTCCTGGGATCGGGGCGCCACGCCCAACCACCCACACCCTACCTCCTAGGTACGTGCATGCCCTCCTTGGCCCCATATGATCTGCCCTACACCTGTGACTGGAGGCAACTTCAATCTCAAGTAACTTAGGACTGGTCCCGTCATTGGTTTCCCGCTTGTGCCCAAGTCTCCCTAGCGCTGCTATAGCCTCCAACAGGCAAACAGTGGAGGGGGGAGGAATGGGAGGAGGGATCAATAAACGTCTAGGCAGGGAGGTAGCGGAGGCGACTAAACCGACGGACACTGAATGAGCCACTTCCATTACCTGTGTCGCACGAATCAGTACAAGAACAACCGAAAGATCGGGAAGACTCAGATAGGGGGAGGCGGAGATTCGTGGGCGACCCAATTCCCACTCCCTAAACGATACCAAAAAAAAAAACATGCCCAAAGCATGGATGAGCAAATGCGTAAACGTACGCATGTGCGTGAGTGTGCTGTGCTCCCCTAAGCCACACACACACCATTGTTTTCACTCTCTTCGCCAGGCCAACGATGTCTAGCTCCGCCAGCCTGTTATTCGTGAGGCCTCTTGATCTACACACTCTACTGTCGCGGGTCCATGCGAACCGCAGCCAAACGTCTGGGGGCCTGTGCCTCCCCACTCAAAAACCTGCACCGCAGTAGGCTGTCGCTCAGCTCCCAGTTGCAAACCTTCTGGCATTCGCTATTAACGATTTCCACCACCACGACGTGAACGTTGCCTTATTCTAGTTACCTCCATTGACCACCCGCCCCTGCCTGCCCCATACAAGCCCGGTTCAACGCCTGGGCGGCCCCTTCTATATTTGCATATATATATATAGTGTTTTTTGGGACCGTTATACCGATCGCCTGGACCGGATCAGTTACCACCGTTCTACCCTCTACATTTAACGGTCGTCATTCCTCTCCTGTCGCTATGCTCTCCCGTGTCCTGAGCGCAAGGCTCACGGCCCGGGGTCGACTCGCCCCAATAATGCGAATGACGTCCGTGGAGTCGCTCTGCCCACCGCGAACCATTCTGGCGCAGGCCTACCACGCGGCCAAGCCGGTGCCTATTAAAGGTGGCAAGGCCCAGCATCGTACATACATTGCGGCCGTGGTCGACGAAGTGATCGCCGAGATAGAGCAGCCCGCGCCTCCCGGACAGGAAGCGAATGAAAGTCGAACCCTCCCACATTCCCAAGTCAGTGAGACGGTTGACTCTGGAACCCTGGAAAGCCCCCTCCAAGATAAGCCCAGCGCTAAACCCATTCTCAAGTCCACCTCCAAGCCCGCACGCAAGTCGGCGACCACACTGAAGAAGGTGAAGCCCGGTAACCGTGGCGAATTCGACCTCTACGATTATGGATATATCCGTTCCACTAATATCTCAAAGTACAACCAGTCATCGAACGGGCCACTACCGAAGGGCACCACCACCACCCGTGCGACGGTCCCATCGCTCTCGGCCATGTATAACCAGCTACACAAGATGGGCCAGAACCCGCGCCAGGGCCCCAAATCTACCGAACTACTCGTCAAATGTCCAAAATGCCGCCCGCGACCCGAGCGCCATAACTACACGGCCCACCTGGACAAGACGACCGGTCGGTTCGTGTGTACCAAGTGTCTCACCCAGGGGTCGTGGTCTGATTACAAGAAACTGGTCAAGGGAAACCCGCACTTTCACCTCGAATCGGTATCCAGCCTTATGGGCGAGGGTCAGCCCCGCATCGGGTCGGATCCATTTGATCGGCCCTTGGGTGACGTGGTTACCTACATGCGCAATCTGCCCCAGAACCCGGTCGTCTACCAATGTCTTACCGGGGAGGGCGCCGATCAGCATCGACTGCGCCCCGAGACTTTGGAAAAGTTCATGGTGGGCCTGACCTATCTCAACACCAACCCAGCCACGATCGACTCGGCCAAGGATGCTATCCATTCCACCCGGGCCTACGAGCGTGACGAGATGACCCACACTTTCCATGGCGACGGCAGCGAAGGGTCCCAGGATATCTTCCCCTTCCTGGTGTTCCCGCGCACGGCGATCAACGATAGCGTGGTGGACGGGGTTACCAAGCGCACCGGTTCAGTTGGGACGGCTCCTTCGTCGTCGTCGGCGGCGGCACTGGATAGTGTGGCCGACGACGTCGCGACTACTACGACTGATGACCCCGCCGAGCCCCCGGATAGTGATCATGTCTCTTCCTCCTCCTCCACCACCAGCTCATCCGCCCAGGCCCTCTTACCGCTCGCGGGTCACAAGGTCACTCGGTTCCGCGCGCTGTCCTTCCCGGGATCCGAACACGTGGTGTTCGACCCTGTGCGTAACAACCAACCGGGCCTCTTCGGTCTTCACCTCGCCCCGGTCGACGCTGACACGCTGATCCTGACGGGTACGGAGTTGGACGCCATGGCCGCCTATCAGGAGACGGGGATTCCCAGCGTGGCCCTACCCGCCAACGCGTTCCAGCTACCGCTGGAAGAGATGCGCATCCTGGACCGCTTCTCCCGCATTTACGTGTGGCTAGACGACGACATGCAAGGCCAAGAGGCGGCCCTTCGTCTGGTCAACAAGTTGGGTATCGATCGCACCCTGATGGTCACTTCACGAGGTGGCCTGGCCACCGGCCCCATCAACGCCTCCGCGGCGTTGCGGGGTGGCCACTCCTTTCAAGCTATCCTGGACATGGCCCGCCCACTGGGCCACGAGCAGATTCTGGATTTCAATACCTTGCGCGATGCCGTCCAGCAGGAGGTGTTGCACCCGGTCGACGTGGCCGGGGTCCGATCGCGTGACTTGACCCAGTACAACAAGATCTTGAAGGGCCTGAGGCCGGGCGAACTCACCATCGTTAGCGGGACTACGGGGGTGGGTAAGACCACGATCCTCAGCCACCTGTCGCTGGATTTTTGCCAGTCCGGGGTGAGCACCCTGTGGGGCAGTTTCGAGATCCCCAATGTGCGGCTGGCCAAACGGATGTTGTACCAGTTCTCCAACAAGGACCTCAGCCAGCACCCGGAGGAATTTGATTATTGGGCCGACAAGTTTGAGCAGCTCCCGCTTCACTTTCTTAAGTTTTTTGGCAGTACCGAGGCTAGCACGGTGATTGAGACCATGAAGCACGCCGTGTACGCTTACGACGTACAGCACGTGTTGATTGATAATCTGCAGTTCATGATGACGGGCCAGGGCCGCGGGTACGAAAAATGGGACCTACAGGAGGCGGCCATGAACACGTTCCGCAAGTTTGCCACCGAGAATAACGTGCACGTTACCCTGGTGGTCCACCCGCGTAAGGAGCGCGACGATAAGGGCATGATTGACATCAATTCGGTGTTCGGGTCGGCCAAGATCACCCAGGATTCGGATAATGTCGTACTTATCCAGAAGGTCGCCAAGGTCACCAAAAGCCAGGCCAACGAGTTTGGCGACGCCCTGCCCACCCGGTACCTTGACGTCCAAAAGAACCGTTTCGACGGTACGCTGGGCAAGATTTACCTGTCCTTTGACAATACGTCCCTCCAGGTAAGTGGCCGGCCGATACCCTGATTAGAAATGGGGTTTCCAGTGTTGAATTTAGTTTGGTACGCTAGTGATGGCCTGTAACAAACAACAACAAAAAGAACGACGGGCCAATCCGACTAACCTGAGTTATGAATACCTTCGCTTTATCTATGAATCATCCTCCCTCCAATCTCCAGGTTCGCGGCGCCTCGCCCCCACCCCCAACCACTTCTCCTGCCAGTACGAGGACTCTGTCTAAACTCAAACCCAAAAGTACCGCCGCTGCTGCCACACCGGTAGTGACGGACGTCAAGAAGGAAACGGATAGTAACGAAATCACCGCGACTACGACGACAACGGTGGCAGAATCGGCTGAGAAGGAGACCAAGAAGTCGCCACGCACCAAGAAAACCAAGCCTACCGAGGAGGTACCTGTTGGTACCCCTGCTGCTGCTGCTGCTTCCGCCGAAGTCAACGTCGAAACTGCCCAGAGGACCGACACATCCGGGGAGGTCACCTCTGACGATGGAAGCAGTACAATTGACACTTCATCAGAATTGTCTGGATAATTGGCACAGCTCCACACCTTCACGCTGTTTAACCTGGCATCCCTTCCCCTTCCTTGCTCCGTGTATTAGTAGGTAATCTCCCCTCATCCTCCCTCCCATTCTCGCACCATGGTTGCCGGCACCCTATTTTGTAACCCAGACTCGCCTCCATGTATCGGGCTTTTTCTTTCATTAAACTCTGCTTTATCTTTGGCTTCAGCAGTCCTTAGGGTGTAGCCGATGGCAAGTGGGTGCTGTCATTGCCTGGATTGGTTTACACAAACTTGTAAATTTCATTCATAGCAGTTCCGGTATATTTATTTCCCGGTAGTCGGCCCACATTTAGATTCAACTGTGAACGGAAAACACATGAGGAAAGAGGTACATGCCTTAAACATGGGGCAAGATTATAGTGCACCGTGGCCGTCCTACGGCAGCGCCCGTGTCGATCAGTCAGGCCCCCTTGACCGCATGTAGTAGTCAATAGCCGTAGAGAAAGCCGCGAAGCCGGCGCAGCCCAGTACGGTGGCCTTGGGACCGGCTAAACAAGTTGTTAATCAAAGGAAGAGGGGAGGGGAGAGAGAGAGGGGAAGATATACGATAGCGGCCGTGTCAAGTTAGTGGTTCGCTTCTAGATGTGGCCCTAGCGCTCTAGATACCTCCACCGTTTTAGTCCGGGCCACGACTTGTAGCCCATCTATCCGCTGTCAACTCACCTTTGGCCGCCAAGATCCCGCCGGTAATACACCCGGCCGACATACTGTTGTATAGATCGTTCTTGGCGCGGTACGATTCAATTACGCACTCGGTGCCCGAGTAAATTGCGGCGACCACGGCAAAGTTCTTGGCCGTACTGTAACTCCGGGTACCCATATCCTTAAGGGTGGCTTTGACCTGCAGTTTAGTGCTCTGCGTCGTATCAACCGGCGCGGCAAAGTCCAAGCTGGCCATCACCAGACCGAAGACGGCACCCAGGCCGAAGCCTGGGTGAATTGTGAGTGACGAAGGTGGGTTAAGAGGACACGAGGAAGTCCGAGGGGAGGGCTATTAGTTGAGCGTCCCCCGGAAGCGCACCCTTGTGACATTGGCACGTAGCGGGCCCTAACATTACTGGCGAGGGCACTTGAATCTGCCGATTGGAGAGGGGAGTGGTCAACATACGTACCTGCTACACCGCTGATTCCGAATTTGAAGGCGCATGACTCCATGATTTCGTTAGCGATATTCTGCTCCGGGGAGACCGGACCGCGATTCGGTCCGCTCATGGTAAATGTTAGGGATTCGTGGTGTGGTTGGTAGTACGATCGCGGGGTATAGGCAGAGTGGATCACGCTATTCGATAGAAAGGTGCATATGGAAGGACGGAATGCGGGACAAGAGGCCAGGTATGGGGCAGCAGGGATCTACACCACAACGATCACTATGGGCTGGTACAGGGAATCGGGCCAACGATAATTGCGTCTAGGCATAAAGCGTCCCAGTTTGGGTGATACGCGTAACCTCTCCATTATTTTCGCAATACCTTTGAGTGGCAACCGAAAACCACTTCTTTACCCCCTCCCTCGACGCTTACTTGCCAACAGTTGAGTATTTGGCTACACCGCCATCAAGGTTGTTAAAGTGGTCAAGCGTCCAGGGTAGGTAACATATATCAGCACATTTATAATTTATTGTTGACCCAGGCATGCCAGTATACTTACTATACTATAGTCCAAAAGTTCAATCCTATCCGTGCCCACAAGCGCCCGGTCGCATCGTCAGACACACTTAACCCCGTTATGTTTTTGGCTGGTGTTAGACATGCCGACACACCGGACAATCGTCACAATAGAGATTGAGGTCCTCGATTTTGCTTTCGTAGAAACCACACGACCGGATGCCGTAGCCGTCGAGGTTAAAGTCGACACCAAGGCAGTACCAAACTTTACCCGAATAGAGTACCCGGCCGCAGGCGAATCGCTTGTAAACGTGACCACACATGACCGTGTCGGGGAAACTATGTTGGACTTGTCCTTGATGAAGTACAGTGAAAATTGGCTGGGGTCGTTGGCAAACAACCGCCGGGCGGATGGCCCCGGGTTAGTGCTTTGTTCGCCGTGAGGGATTGGCGATGGGGCTGCGAGCGGACTGAAGTAGGGTCCTCCCGAAAATAAGGGTATTCGAAACTTAACAAAGTTCTTGTCAAGCTGATGAGCACGGCTCGTCGCTATTCTAGGGCCAAGTTGTACCTAACATACCAATGGAGAGGGGCCGTAGGTAGGGAAAGCCTAGGGTAAGACGGATATCACAAAGTAAGCCCTGGTGGCAGCCTGGTTTACGCAGACCGAGGTGCGCTGGAAAAGACAATGGTGATACGTGCGTTTTTAAAAACGTGCGGCCCTGGAAGTTACCTGGTCATGGGTACTTGGGCAAAGGCATTTTGGCATGTACAGCCCAGAAAGAAGCAAGGAACGTGAGAGTAGATTCTCCAAGGCACTTGCTAGCGGGGTATATATATAAGCGACCGGGAGCAGCGCAAAGGCTAGATAGTCCTCACTTCAACATGGCTTCGTTCTAACGGGGCGCCGTCTTCGTGGCGCAACGCCGCCTTTGGCAACCGTACCATGTCGATTTGGTGGAAGGTGTAGCCTATTAGCGAAGAAATGTATCTGGGCGGTCGCTTCCATCACAATCGGTCCATCACGTCTACACAATCTTTTGGTGAATGATTAAATAGAGCAGTGGGTGGCGGAGGGTAGTCCACCGTTTCCACCAAACACGTGGGGCTTATACCCCATTATTCATCTGGCCTGCGTTGCATAGCATTCTTACGTACACTTCACTTGATCAGGCCGGTAACGATTAATTAAAACCCGCATTGCACCTGTTAAATGGGGGTGATGGCGACTGTCTGGAGGCTGGACACCACTCCCCAAGAAGCCCGGACCTCATCCGTCCCATTCCAACCTTTTGGACCTATTGGTGCAGAATAAAAGGACGGAGGGCTTCCTCCACAATTGCTTTAGATGTCGCTGGGGCGTTGTTAGCCTTTCCAAACGGATGTGTGATTCCTAAAATGCCAGACGGTTCTTTCTGGGCCGCGAGGGTGGTTAAGCTCAGTAAGCGACCTGTCCAACTAAGACCGCTCAACCATATTATGTGCCGACCAGGAGCGCTACGGTGAATATTATACATGATTCAATAGCTTTTGAGACCTTTATATTTAAGCGATGTGCATTTATAATCATTACCACCACTCTGTACTACTTGGCGACCTCTTCCTAGCCAGTTATAACAGCAAACAGTATAGTCATTTGGCTGGAGCTTAGCTAGCTCCGATCCCCAGGCGTCCATACCCGCTTCCAATACGCTGAACTCCTTACACTTCAACCGCAGTTTGATAATGCTGAACAGCCAAAAGTCGCAGGGGGCCAGATCAGGCCTGTAGGGGGCGGCTGAAGCGCTCAACTGGAGATGTAGTTGCGTCTGCAGGAAACAGGGTATCCCATTTTCTATGCGGTATGTTTTGTTAAGGATCCCTGCAAGTGAATACACCAGCCTGCACTGCACCTTGACCGTGGTATTGCCCCCGCCCTCAGTGGACTGCAGTCTGCACATCGGACTAATCGTGAATGGGGGCGGAGAGGAAGAGAAGGAACAAAGGATGGGATGTCCTGCGCAATTGGTCAATAACAATGGACAGGCTCAGCGTAGTAGTGGGGCACATGAAGGGAGGGAAGGCGGGATCTCCACCCCACCAATTTATTATATTGGCCTTCACTACAATCGTTAAGGGCTGACCATGATAAAGAATAATTTATAGGAACAATGAATAAATTGCCGACTCTCACATAATCCGCGTCCAAGTTATGCCAATAATATATTTTGGTAGATTAGACACTACATGCCGTGTCCTTTCCGTCTGCCGTTGGGGGTGTATCTCACCCGATATCATGCCAACAGCACTCTCCGGGCAGGACCAAAAAGAAGCATTTCATTGCCTTTGTGACGTGCAGATGGACTGATGCTGTACAGGGCGTTGTGGGTAGGCCCTA